>QJPP01005184.1:0-107216 GCA_003996215.1 Jaltomata sinuosa
TTCGTGATCAGGTTGTTCAGGGTGAGACCAGTCGGGCTACTCTAGATTCAGATGAGGTTCTGAGGTTTGATAGTCACCTTTGTGTTCCAAGGATTAGTGATTTGATTCAGTTGATACTTCATGAGGCACATTGTATTAGATACTCCATTCACCCTGGCACAGCAAAGATGTATAGAGACTTGAGACAGCTTTACTGGTGGAGTGGTATGAAGCGGGATATAGCAGAGTTCATATCTCGGTGCTTGAACTGTCAGCAGGTTAAGTTCGAGCACATGAAACCTGGTGATTTGATGCAGCGACTTCCCATTCCTGAGTGGAAGTGGGAAGGGATTACTATGGACTTCGTTGTTGGTTTGCCTCGTACTTCTCATGGGTTTGATTCCATATGGGTGATTGTTGATAGGATGACTAAGTCAGCACATTTCTTGCCGGTTCAGACTTCTTATGGCGCAGAGAGGTTAGCTCAGATCTACCTTCGTGAGATTGTTCAGTTGCACGGGGTCCCAGCTTCTATCATTTTCAGACGTGGCACTCAGGTTCACATCTCAGTTCTGGAGGGCTATTCAGTGAGATTTGGGGTACAGACGGTTCATCTTAGTACCGTTATCCACCCTTCAGACAGATGGCCAGTCGAGGGACCATTCAGATTTTGGAGGACATGCTTTGAGCTTGTGTTCTTGACTTTGGAGGTTCTTGGGATCAGTTTGTTCCCTTGGCAGAGTTTGCTTATAATAACAGCTTCCATTCGAGTATCGGCATGGCACCTTTTGAGGCTTTGTATGACAGGCGTTGCAGATCACCGGTAGGTTGGTTTGATGGTTTTAGTGCTGGACCACAGAGCACAAATTTGCTTCGAGATTCCTTAGACCGAGTCCGAGTGATTCAGGACAGACTTCGGGCAGCTCAGAGCAGGCAGAAGAGTTATGCTGATCGTCGGCTTCGTGCCTTGGAGTTTAGTGTCGGTGACTTGGTTTTTCTCCGTGTATCACCCATGAAGGGCGTGATGAGATTTGGTAGGCGGGGCAAGCTTAGCCCCAGGTACATTGGGCCGTTTGAGATTCTTCAGAGGGTTGGTAGCGTTGCCTATCAGCTAGCCTTGCCTCCGATGATTTCAGCTATACATCCTGTATTCCATGTTTCGATGTTGCGTCGGTATGTCTCAGATGAGTCTCATGTGTTGCAGTGGGATTTAGTTCAGTTGGATGAGGGTTTAGCCTGTGTTGAGGAGCCGACAACTATTTTGGCCAGAGATGTCAGGAGATTGAGGTCTCGAGAGATTCTGGTTGTTAAGGTTCGGTGGAGGCACCGTCCAGTTGAGGAGGCTACCTGGGAGACTGAGAGAGATATGCGGGATCAGTATCCGCAGCTATTTTAGCCTTCAAGTACCCCATTGACCTTGACTTTCGAGGAAGAAAGTCCTTTTTAGTAGTGGATGATGTAATGACCCTTTCGGTTATTTCCACGTATACGTTTTCCCTGAACTGTTAGAGCTTGTTTGTAGCGGCCCCAAGTCACTTAAGGCTCGTCAGGACCGGTATTTCGGTGTCGGGTCCATTTGTTTGGTCGCATTATAAGTTTTGAAGTCAAGCAAGTCGGCAAAAGTTATCGTAAGTTCTTTAATAAAATTTTTTGAACTTTGGGTAAAATGTCTCGGAGCTTTTCTCTCAATATATAAAGAGTTAGAAGTCCCCCAAAATACCAAATCGAAGGTCTACGAGTCTAGTTTCCAACTCACAAAACCTCACATCCAACTGATCTCGGAGTAAAGAGTTATGACTGTTTTACCGCGGACTGTCTGGCAGAAACCGGGTTGCGAACCGGGTCGCGAACCGGGTCGGGTCAAACTCGATTTAAAGCCTCAACTTCACGTTTCAAAATGCCATTTCAGTTCCGAAACAGTGAGAAAACATAAGGGAGAATTCCAAGAGAGTTCTTGAGTATCAAAATCGTGCGTTGGTGAATTGCGAGTCTAGGTTTGAGAATTTTATTAGCATCGCGCGTATATTTGAAAATATTTTATTTTAAAGTTGAATTTGGTAAAAAGTTATATTATTATTACCTTTTCAAAATATTTTAAAGGTTTATGAAAAATATATTTGTTACGATATAAGTGTATATGTATTTATTTTATAAGGTTTTTATACATTGTAATATTTTAACGGAGATAGTAAATTTAGTTATGTCAAAAATTATTATTATAACATAGTAGGTTTTATTTGAAATAATTTTCTATGAATTATGGTATATTTAAAAAGTTATATATATTTTACCATGAATTTATGCAATACCCGAGTATATACTTAACGGGACGAATTGGTTGCCACCTCCACTTCCACGTGGAAGTGGAGGCATTATACAGTAAAGTTAGGCTTGTATAAGTGGCACTCATTAGTATATTAGCTAATTTAGTGGCTGTATATTTAATATAGGCATGCTACAGCTAATTCCTCAAGTCACGTTGACAAGGAATTTTGTGGGAAAATATCTTGATAATTTATTCGCTCATCGAAAGGAAATCAATTATCTACGTCAAGTTATTCAAGCCCAAATCCGATTCTGATTTAGTTTTGGATTTTCTCGGAGTGGTTCGAGCTTGGACATCATCTTAGCAGCTTGTCATCGGACGACAGGTAGGTTACGGTTTATTTTTCCTAGACTCCGCATATATAGGATAAAATTATATTAATGGGCATCCTTGGGTTGGTTTATTAGGTTGGTACCACGGACCTTGGCCGCTTTATTCATGTCCGCCTACTTTTGTTCCTCCGTTCCTTGTAGTATTTGCCGATATATTTTATTTACTCTTGTGGTCCTGTGAGGCCTTGTTGACTCTGGAACATAGAAGGTGGGATTTTGGGAATGCCCGCGAGTCCCGGGCATAAACTTATCCTTCTAGGCTGGTTATGCTTGCTGAGTAGCTGTGGGCCTGTGCAGGGTCGATAGGTTGATTGTAAGCTGTTGGGCAGCTATTGTGTTTGATCATACCATTTTCATGCATATAAAAAGGTTTTATACATGTTTTACTACGGTTTGGGCTTCGGGCCTACGGATACTATTTTCTAAACCTTGCATGGCCCGGGAGGGCCGTTTTTGATAGAAATAATTTAGAAATGGTTTGATTTAACTTGTGAATATTCTTGGATAAAAGAAAGTAAAATTATGATTTAAATCACCCGATTTACAATTAACGCTAGACTCGGCAGGGCCGGGATGCTAGTTGAGTTTTCTTGCTACTTGAGATGATTTTTAGCCTCGGTCGGACCGAGCACCTGAGATGACTTTTTACTGTTCAGACCCAGTTATTCCCGGGCACCCTTGGAGAGGTTTTTGAGATACTTTCCTACTACTTTAGTCCTGGACAGGGTCTAGGCATGCATATTCGAGACTGGGTCTCTATCTTGATCCCGTACTTGCTTCCGGACGACATGTGTTGATACTGAGTTTTAGTATGGGGTCTGGGACCTCCATGGACCTTGCCATCCGGGCCAGAGGCTACGGGCTGCGTGTGCCGGAGGAAGGGTATACGGTGGAGTAGAGGTATACGGGCAGTGTCCTTCTATGGAACCTACCTGCTGGGCCGGATCGGCACCGGAGGAGGTAATACAGAGATACTATGTACTGAGATCTTCATGCATCATATCATTCATTGTTTGAGGCTCCACCCTTGTTTGTTTTTTGTTGATTGTACGCTCCGGTAGTATGGGATGCCGGAGGGTTTGTTTTCACTTGTTTGTGTTCCTCGGTTGTATGGGCGGCCGGGGGACTGTAGGTAGACTTTTGCTATTTACTTACAGAATTGTTCTCTATTGTGGATAAGTATGAGATTGGTTACTGCTAGACTGTTAGTTTCTGGGTTTGAGATTGATATGATTTAGTTGAGTTTTGATTCCTGTCTCTGAGCATGCCTATCATTACTCTTTCCCTCTTCTTACACTTGAGGTTACCGGTATACCGTCCATTTCGTAAACTTATTATGTATACACTGTTATTGCAAGGACCCCAGGTGCGTTATTTCTTACTTTCACATGTGCATATGGTGTGTATATTCTGCTTACTGGCCTCACATGTGGTTCTGTTGATTTCCCTCTTGGCTTGTTCCTGTGTACCTTTCGTTGATTTCTGTGACTGCTTGCTTCTATTCTGTCTGTTACTACGCTTTTATCTTATATGTGCCCAGTCGGCCTATGATACCTACTGGGTACCTTATGCTTCGCATTTGGTGCTCACCCCTACCCCCCTGCATCTTTGGGTGCAGATTCTAGCGTGGGCCATCGCCATTAGATCGCTGTGATTCGTGCTTGGAGATCTGTTGGGGACTACTTCAGACTGAGGGTGAGCTCTTGGCGATCGGAGCTTAGCTTTAGTTTATCTTTTGCTTCATGTACTCTATTACCATTCAGAGACATCTGTATATATTGTTTGGATCGTTTGCACTCCATGTATGTAGTTTTGGCTCTATACTATGATACCAGGTCTTGGGGTTTGGTTTAGTTTCCGCATATGTATATATTTATAAACCTTTTATCTGTTCTCTTCGTCTTGTTCTCTTATTTGTTAGATAGTAGCCCATTACTAACTGTTCTGGGCTACGGGGATTGGTTCACCTACCGGGGGTTGTAGGTGCCATCATGACCGAGAAATTGGGTCGTGACAGCCCTGGTCCCTCCTTGGACATTGTGCACCTCAACTCAGGATAAAAGCCTAAGTTGAGGGTGGCTACTGTAGGGGTGAGTAGGAAGTGTTGGGTATGAAAAGATTGGGTTAGATTAAAAAGGAAGATAGCGGGTGTGGTTTGTGAGCCGCAAAAGAGAAAAGAAGAAAAAAAGAAATAGAAAAAGAAAAGAGAGAAGAAAGAAAAAAATGAATGAAAAGGAAAGTGCAAAAATACAATAATGGTCACTCACACCCGAAACTTGATAAAAATAAAAGGGTTTGATAAAAGGAGAATAAGGGAGGAAAACTGTAAGTCCGAAAAGTGGAGAAAATAAAGAAGTAATTATAGTCTCAAGGAGGGCATAGTCACTATTTACCCAAATGTACCATTCCCGTCCCTAAGCCTGCATTACAAGCCTAACAAAGTCCTATAGTGATCCTAACCGAATTGTTTGAAAACCAAAGCATAGAAAATAAGGGCAAGCCTATGGTATTGTACATGTATAGCCTGAACTTCTTTGTGAGAGTGAGCGTGTTCCCAGTCCCTGTGTGTTAAATTGATATTCTGTGTGATTGGGAATTCTTTGTTGTGAGCTCACTAGAGTGGACTGCGATTGCTAATTATTTGGTTGGAATGTCTGCCTGTGTATAATAGCTTACTCATGAATATCATGTTGTCACTCATGAATCCGTCTTGTGTTGTTTTGATAACTTGATTAAATGCACTATTTTTTTGAGCTGTTGGTGGGTACTATTCTGAGATTTGAGAGATAAAGGAATCATGTTGCTGTTGTAGTTTCTAGTTTCCTTTTACTTAAGCATCATTTTAGTTTTTGTTCTCGTTTGTTGCTTGAGGACAAGCAAACATTCTAAGTTGAGGGTGTTGATGTGCTGGGATTTTATGGCACTTTCAACGCGTAAAACTAAGGATTTTTGGGAGTTCTTAAGTATATTTTATTGGATTTGATGTCGTTTGTTGCATGTACAGGAAAAAGTATTGAAAAGATGAAAAAATACCAAAGTGTTGCAGATTTTTGGATAAAAAACCATGCCCCACGGGTGTCTCATCCATGACGGCCCGTGGGAGAAGGCGTCTAAATGAGGCAACAAGAATACAAGGCATAACTCAGTCTGACGGGCTGCCACGACGCCCGTGGGAGATACGATGGGACGTCGCAGAGCCCATGGGAATGATCCAGTGAAGCTGAGAAGCTAAGGCATTGAGGCTAACAGGCTGCCACAATGCCCATGATAACCATGATTCCCCGTCATAGCCTCCCATGGAAACAAAGCAGTGAAGACGTCGAGGAGCCAAGTGTAGCGGACAGGCAACTAAGACGGGCGTGGCAACTAAGATATCCCATCGCAGCTGCCCATGGAAACAAGGCAGTGAAGCTGGAACTCAACCTTAAGAAAACCTGATGGGCACCCATGACGCCCGTTGAATCCACGATGGCCCATGGGGCATACCGTCGGAAGTGCCGCATCCAGTCAATCCTAGAACAGTTAGGATTTGGTCTTTTTATCTATAAATACTTCCCCTTAGGTTTTATTTCGGGGTTCCCGACGTTGTTTGATATTGTTACGTTTTTGTTTGTGCTTTGGAGACATCATAACACAAGTTCTTAAGAATTACAGTTTGTTCTTGATTTATTGAAGTGTTCTTGAGATTTATACAAGATTCTGGATTTCTTTACTTCTTCTTGTAAGTATCTACTCATGATTGTTCCAACACATCTTGATTGTTTACTTATGAATATGAGTAGCTAAATCCACAACTAGGGTTGTGGGAACCATGAAGGATTAATGAAGTAGGTAAAGTACTAGGTAATTCTAGGGCTGTGTTTATGCATGTATTGTTATTTCCTTCTCTTTGATTGCTTTTTAACGGTGTACAACATTAGAACTCGCCTTATTCTTACTTGTCGGACCAAGGAGTAATGGATGGGAAAAGGGTTATTCAACAACGGAGATTTGAGGCTACCAACCCTCATCTAATAGCTTGACCTTGTCCGAGAATAGCTAATCTGGGATCCAGGGTAAGGGTTAGTAAAGCACACACCTGCGGCTGGACCAAGGCGTGTGGTGAAATTTATCTATCTGAGGGACCAACTATTTAGGTGAACCTAACTTACTGATTCTTCATGATAAGCACCAAGCTAGTTTACGAAGCACAATGCCTTACTAAGTTATGATCTCATGGGGAATACTACAGTCACTTCTACTATTGATAACAACTTTTGAAACTGTTACTTTCTACTTGTCACAAATCTAAGTTACGTTTAATATTTGTTACTTAAAATCCCCCTTTCGAGGGAAATAAACGGCTAACAACGCAAGTAAACACTAATCAACCACAGTCCTACCATATTCCCTGTGGGATCGACCCCAACCTTCGTTGGATTCTATATTTGAACAGCGACCACTTACGCTTCTAAAAGGAGGTGTAATTTAGGCGTATCAATAAACCATCCAACACTTAGCCAAAAATAGGCAACTAAATCAATCTCATTAATAAAGTCAATAATCAATATCTTAAATGAAGAGTAAGAATAAGTAAGCATAAATAAACTATCCCTAGAACCTGAAAGTCATCATACCAAAACTCGAATAATTATCAAAAAGAAGGGAATACAACCCTAAAACCAAAGTAATATCTAAGTCCGAAATAATAGATTAGAAAACAAGTGAAGAACTCACGGTAGCCCGGAAGATGCCGCTCACCCTTGAATTTGAATACTGTATGAATCACAACTGAGGTATCAAAATAGTTACAAAAATATGCTCTATACTCAACAAAAAGAAGAGCACGTGTAGTATCAATACATAAGAAATAACATTATACTAGTAGGTTCATTGGCCAACCCAAAATGAGAAATATGAACACATAACCATAATGTAGTATAACAAGACAACCATGAACCCTATCATGCAACTCTACTCCAAGTTCATAATGCTTAACCTTGTAACAAGTACAACCTGAAGTTCAGTCAATATAAGTCAACAAGGATAATAAGTCAAGTCAAACTAAGACCACCAACAAGACTCCAAGTCAACAACCATGATTCAACAATCATATAAATCATGTCCCAACTACACAAGTAATAGACAACACATAATTATGTCACATCTTGAAATTAACCCGGACCACCCAAAGATCCCTAAGAAAACAACTATGGCAATTAACATGTATCCCAATTTATATAAACAAAACACCCTTAGAAATTGAGGGATCAACCTGGTTTACTCAAGGAACTAACATAATAATGATAACACTTAAGCCCGGTTCACTCAAGGAACCATAATAATCAAAAAAATACATAATCCCCAGTTCACTCAAGGAACCATCACACTCACCAAATACATGTACACACATACTAAGGGTCTTATGGTCGCCCACTAGTCATGACCTGCAGGGGACGAGCTCTTGTCCATGTACCAAATCCCATACATCAAGTGTCTGCCAACCTTATATAAACTAATCTCGTGAAGATGTTCAAATACTGGTACATTCCATAATAATGACAGATATCAATAAAATCACAACCACAATGATAACAGAAACAACACTAGTAAAAACCAATAAGCTTTCATTTAAACTCATTGCATAGGATTAACACTTAGGACATCAAACAGTCATTCACTTTTCCTTGAATATGCATTGTAAAACAATACTAAGGAATAGTTATCATGCACACATAACACAAATTGGATTTCAACAACATTTAAACCATCACCTACCTCAATCTAAGCCTGAAATGCTCTATTGAACCAGAATTTTCCCTTTTCTTGCAACCTCAGCTTGAGTGTGGTCTAAAACAGGAATATAAATACATAATCAATCAAATGACCTATAATATCAAGGATTACAGCCTAATTCCAAACCCCAAGGCTAATTTTATGATCATCCCACTCATTCTAGGGCTTTCCACCATAAATTCACCTTAAAACTACCAATTTCATGGTTATATTAGTGAATTATCATCATGCAAGAGTAAATAATTAACTTTTAACTAAAACCTGAAGGTTTTCACCCAATTTAACCCCTTGCACTAGAAATTACATCTAGGTCAAGTTAAACCCTCCCCAAGACCCATAAATTAGTGATTTTAAGGTCAAAGAATCGAAAAACTAGTTAATGAGAATAAATAACTAACCTTTATAAAGAATTCTGGTGGAAAATAGGTGAAAATTTCCTCAAAATGTGTTTAGAAATAATAAGTTGTTTTTGGGGAAATTTCTGTATAAACAACGATTTACCCCACTATAGAGGCCTGATCTCGCTATAGCGGCATCGCTATAGTAGGATTGACCGCTTTTGACTCCCGCTATAGCAGAAATTTCTCTACTATGCGGTAGCCCCATAGCAGCTTGTCACCCGCTATAGCGGATGTGGTGAGATAAAAACAAGAGATTGCTTTCAGTTTTTCCTTTTTTGGAATGCACCCTCAAACCATAATATTTTGGACTAACCCCTTTACGTCAAGTTTGATATTGGGAGTTCAGCTCGCCCAAATTCACTTCAAAAAATTCCTACGGATTCCTTATCGTCTTAGATAACATAAAGTCAAGCTAAATATTATAAAATTTACCTAATCCATTCTCGGATATCTCTATATCATACCTCACTCGGATTTCATGCCAGACTAGTCTAGCCTAAAATATTTAACTTCCTATTTTCGGGAAAAACTAAGTCACCTTGACACGTATACTTTCCAAGTCACACTTGTCACCTAGACCTTCCCAAGTCACCTTGACACCTAGACTTCCCAAGTCACACTTGTCAGCTAGACTTCCCAAGTCACATTTGTCATTACCCGAGATCTATGCCCATACCCGGACTACCATCCACTTACCCCAGTCAAACACGATGACTCAACTACCCGGAGTAAACCCCACTACTTAGTGACATAGACCACACATATTGTACCACCACTTATTAGTAAAAAACTGTCCCAATGACCCCTAGGTCCATACTCGACAAGTAACAATAGCCAACACTATAACTCGACCACAAGTCTCTTCCTTTGCTTATAAACCGCACGTAACAAGTCTAACCGATATTGTCAATTCTCAGTGACAACAAATATGTATCCTTTTTACATAACCCGGACCAAACAAGGATCCCTAGGACATCATCTATGCCAATAACATACACCCATGTTCACAGGAGAACCACCTTGTCACCTAAGTATACTAACCCAACCTTTCAAGGACCAATTATATACCACATGCTAATAATTCTTAGCCCTCTCAGGAACCCAACATATGAAGAACAAAAAGTAACAATTAGACCCGTAAAAATACAATTCCAGACTCTCAGTCTTCCTTCTAAACTTATCAACCACAATGAACAGGTTCAACAATCATATAACAACAAACATTTACCCTTTTTTTATTTTCGGACCGACTACGGGTCCCTAGACCAACACCTAGTGTTAATATACAATACTCGATCCACTCAGGGACCAATCCCCATAATTAAGTGTAATAACCTGGCCTCTTAATATTATCATACAACAATCACATATCAAGAATATAATCAAGTACCAAATAACCACTCCACCCAGTCCACTCATAAGACCATCGTCAGAATACAATCCATACATATGTAACAAACCCGTACCAAGCGTGGTACCCAAACCAACCAGTGTTAATCCCACACCAGGCGTGGTACCCGAGCCAACTGTTAGTATTCATGTACCAGGTGTGGTACCCGAGCCAACCATTAGTATTCTCATACCAAGCATGGTACCCGAGCCAATTGAATGTCACAAAATCCAACAGTCAACAAACAATGAACAAAATTACACTTGTAAGCCAACAAGCAATAACACCTAGTTTATTTTACAAGACTGATAACCGGATAATTAGACATTCAAAAATCATTCCCTAAGCATGCAACTCATACAATACTAAGCAATAGTACATGAAACACATAATGCACATTGGGAAAATAATAACTGTAACCTACCCATTCCCGATTACATAACCCAACTTTGGATTCCGTCCGTAGACTGAATTCCCATTAGCCCCTTTTTAACACATGGCTAGTAGATACATTTATTTTTGAACCTTCTTCTGAGGCAGATACAATGGGAAGACCTCTCCCACCCTGGTACTTCTACCATTCTTGTTATTTTATTTCTTATATATACAATCATTTCAAAAACTCCCTTTAATTAATCCCTTAACTACCATAGTATTTTTGGTTCACCGAATCTTTCTGACACTCTAGTTCCTGAATTCTATCATTATACAACCCATAATAACCATAAATATCCTAACATTTTACAAACCATATCTCAACCCAATCATTATGAATTCAATCCAGCCAAACCCAATACTCCTCTAGACTCTATGCCCGAAGGCCTAGACATGGTTTCTCCTTTCCGTCTATACAATAATACAAAATGAAGCAAGTCAATATCTACTCAATATAGAAAAACCCTAGCCTACCTGGATACCAAGCAGCAGTACAATGCAATTTCTGGCTCCGTGGAGCGTTCCCTGATGGATGACAAGCCCAAAATCTGTGGATATGGATTCTTTTAGCTGGAATCCCTCCTCCCCATGGCTCCCAAGATTTGGAGCATCCTAGGCGGAATTTTGGAGCAACCCTCGTCTATTTTTGACTAAAGAAGAGAGAATGGGAATATAAAACCCATTTTTGGGCTTTCTGGTTCCATCATTCCGCTATAGCGGACTGCCAACCGCTACTGTGGTACTGCTATAGCGACCTAAATCCCGCTATAGCAGACTCAACTTTTCAGCATGGACACTCTTCAGTAAAATAGTCATAACTTTTACTCGAGAAGCAGATTAACGAATGGTCAGTGGAGTTGGAAAGAGGACTCAGAGATCCTTAATTTGGTGCATATTGGGACCCCTAACTCCTTGTATTCTATGAGGAATGCTCGTTTAAAGTTGACCCTAGTTTGAACTTAGCCAGAAACTAAACCGATAATAAAACTTTCAACTTAACATTGTGCTAGGAGTATTATATGACCTTAGTACATACCAAATATACCCTCATACTAAAGAATTAATCCTAACTCTTATTATGAATGAGAGACACCTGCCTTAACCGCAGATATTTTTAGTAATGACAGAACAGGTCGTTACAACAGATACCAATTTATCCATTGTTCATCCCCGAACGATCTCTAAGGCAGAAGGAAAAGAATGAACTAGCCCCTTGAACCTTAACGCTCTACCATGACAGCGTAAAAACAGCCTTACACGAACCACTGAAACTCTCTAATCCCCCGGGTGTACCCAAACTCAACTGAAATTAAATTCAATCCCGCTCTGTCAAGGAATTCCCTCTCCTCCGGGAGTGCCCAAGAAATTTGAGGCCTCATCAAAATACTGGAGCAAAAGAATTTCAAACATAATGGACCAAAACATAATTTTCACACCACGAGGAACCAAAACTCGCTGTGGTGACCCAGTCCACTACAACGGTCTGAACTCTGCTATAGTGGTACCGCCATAGAAGAATCGACCGCTATGCCGGTGCTAACCAATATTGACTTCTATTATAGCAGTAACTTCTCCGCTATAGTGGAGGTCGCGATAGCGCTGTGTCAACCGTGATCATGGTTGACACGGGACAGAAACTCATAAGATTCTCCAAAAGTTCCCATTTTACAACATACCTTAATTCATGATATTCCGGAACAAACCTTTCATGTCAACCTTGATATCGAGAGTTCTACTTACCTGAATTTGTTTCCAAAAAGTCCCCAGGACTCCTTTATGTCTTAGCTAACGAGAAAACTAGCTCACCACAAGACACATTATCCAATCCTCACTCGGACTGCCCTAGACCATACCTTGCTCAAAAATCATTCGAGACTAGCCTAGCCTTAAAATTCTAACTCCTAACTCGAGAAAAATCTTAACCTGGGTAATTACACCCTAAACAATGATATATCAAATATAACATCACCAAACACTACACCGTGTCTTCCCTTTGAGACATCTACCTTATGACCCTTTACACCCTTCCATAATCAACACATAAGAATAGACCATCTAGAGTATGACCACTAACCAATGCACCACTATGGGTTTCATTAACGTATAGATTTTCCATCATCACTTACATTAGTCCATTTAACCCTCATCAATCAATCATTTATAACTAACAAACTTTTTAGTTATCACCCGAGGTCAAGCTATGCTTATTTAGCCTCGCAACTAGCTTATAACTAGTCAAATTACTGACAACATGTCTCAATCACTCAAGGAAAATAACAACCAAGTAATACCATATCTACCCATTTCCTTTTATCGCACATGGATATTAAGTATTATAATTCATGCACTAGCTCACAGCTCAACTAACGATTTAAAACAACCCGGGAATGAAAAAGAAAAACAAAACCAAGGAAAATAGAACAGGGATTCTGCCCTTCCCCTCCCGTTATAGTGGCTTGCACACCACTATGGCAACCCCAACAACAGCAGACCAGAAAAATGGAATTTTCAGCAAGGTTATCCATTCCCTGTTTCCCGGTTATCAACATTAACCCTATAAATCTCACCACAGTCTTTAATATAACCCTAAGACCATCCCTCGCAATGCATAGTTTGAAATTTAGCATCATGATATCATAAAATCAATTTCAAGATACATGAGAAATTTATTCACAACAACACATTCCCGCTATCATGCAAGAATAACCCCCTTGTTCCCATGGTTCCCAACCAAGCCCGACTGTCCTGAAACTGGAGCTTCCCTACAATCATAAGTATTATCCACTTACCATATTAACCATTTACAACCTTGTTTCAGAAAATATCTTTTACAAAGAAATACAGTAAATCCTTTTCAAAAACTGGGAAAAAAGTTTACAACTTGAAATAAAACCCTCCGTAGAATCTAGTCTAAGCTGGTACAAGAGCTACTACATGAGTAATCCAAGGAAATGTAAAATGACACAACTTCCACCATAGGAACAAGAGTAGAAGCTATTGAATATTACCATCATCCTGTACCTATGAAACATCACCAATCCTGCAACCAGACTATACCCAAAAAGGTATAGCAAGAGTAGAATCAGTACAAACACACGTACTGCTAGGTATCATCGGTCGACCCGAATCCACTCGTACCATCATATAAGAAAATCAAGGGAAAGTATGCAATTAACTACAACAGTCCCGTCCTCCAACATTCACCTTACCAAAACCTAATATCAACCCATTTCCTGCCTATTTCTTCCGTTGCCAACTCCACCACCATGAGACATTATGCTCCGACCCCTAGGACATTTCCAAGTCACCTTAACCCTTAGACTTTCCAAGTCACCTTGGCACCTAGACTTCCCAAGTCACCTTGACACCTAAACTTCCCAAGTCACACTTGTCATCTAGACCTTCCCAAGTCACCTTAACACCTAGACTTCCCAAGTCACACTTGTCACCTAGACTTCCCAAGTCACACTTGCCATTACCGGACATCTATGCCCATACCCGGACTACCATCCCCTTGCCCCAGTCAAACACGATGACTCAACTACCCGGAGTAAGCCCCGTTGCTTAGTGATTTAGACCACACCTGTCTACTGCCACTTATTAGTACAAAACCGTCCTAATGACCCCTAAGGCCATACTCGACAAGTAATAATAGCCAACTCTATAACCATACCACAAGTCTCTTCCTTAGCTTATCAACCGCACGAAACAAGTCTAACCGATATTGAAAATTCTCAGTGTCAACAAATATGTATCCTCTTTACATAACCAGGACCAAACAAGGATCCCTAGGACATAATCTATGCCAATAACATACACCCATGTTCACAGAAGAACCACCTTGTCACCTAAGTACACTAACCCGGCCCTTCAAGGACCAAGTATATACCACATACTAATAATTCTCAGCCCTCTCAGGAACCAATATATGAAGAATAATAAGTAACAATTAGACCCGTAATAATACAATTACAGACTCTCAGTCTTCCTTCTAAACTTATCAACCACAGGGTTCAGGTTCAACAATCATTTAACAACAAACATTTACCCTTTTTCATTTTCAGACCAACTACGAGTCCCTAGACCAACACCTAGTGTTAATATCAATACTCGATCCACTCAGGGACCAATCCCCACAATTAAGTGTAATAACCTGGCCTCTCAAAATCATCATACAACAATCACATGTCAAGAATATAATCAAATATCAAATAACCACTCCACCCGGTCCACTAATAGGATCATCGTCAGAATACAATCAATACATATGTAACAAACCCGCACCAGGCATGGTACCCGAACCAACCAGTGTTATTCCCATATCAGGCATGGTACCCGAGCCAACTGTTAGCATTTTTGTACCATGTGTGGTACCCTAGCCAACCATTAGTATTCTCATACCAGGCGTGGTACCTTAGCCAACTGAATAGTATCTCATACCAGGCGTGGTACCCGAGCTAACCAATAAGTAACCTATTCCAGGCGTGGTATCTGAGCCAACTGAATGTCACACAATCCAACAGTCAACAAACAATGAACAAAATCACACTTGTAAGCCAACAAGCAATAACACCTAGTTTATTTTACAAGACTGATAACCGAATAATAAGACATTCAAAAACCATTCTCTAAGCATGCAACTCATACAATACTAAGCAATAGTACATGAAATACATAATGCATATTGGGAAAATAATAATCGTCACCTACCCAATCCCGATTACATAACTCAATCTTGGATCCCGTTTGCAGACTGAATTCCCGTTCACCACTTTTTAACACATGACTAGTAGATACATTTATTTTTGAACCTTCTGCTAAGGCAGATACAATATAGGGAAGACCTCTCCCACCCTGGTACTTCCACCATTCCTGTTATTCTACTTCTTTTATATACAATTATTTTGAAAACTCCCTTTAATTAATCCCTTAACTACCATAGTATTTTTGGTTCCCTGAATCTTTCCGACACTCTAGTTCCTGAATTATATCATCATACAACCCATGATAACCATAAATCTAAACCCAATCATTATCTAATTCAATCCATCCAAACACAATACTCCTTCAGACTCCGTGTCTGAAGGCCTAGACATGGTTTCTCCTTTCCGTCTATACAATAATACAAAATGAAGCAGGTCAATATCAACTCAATATAGAGAAAACCTAGCCTACTTGGATACCAAGCAGCTGCACAATGTAAATTCTGGCTCTGTGAAAGCATTCCCTGACAGATGACAAGCCCGAAATCTGTGAATTTGCATCCTTTTAGCCAGAATCCCTCCTCCCCATGGCTCCCAAGCTTTGGAGCAGCCTAGGAGGGTTTTTGGAGCAATCCTCGTCTATTTTTGACTAAAGAAGAGAGAATGATATTATAAAATCCATTTTTGGGCTTTCTGGTTTCGTCATTCCGCTATAGCAGACTGCCCACCACTACTGTGGTACCGCTATAATGACCTAAATCCCACTACAGTAGACCCAACTTTTTAGCACGGACGGTCTTCAGTAAAATAGTCATAACTTTTTACTTGAGAAGCGGATTAACAAATTGTCGGTGGCATTAGAAAGAGGACTCATAGATCTTTAATTTGATAGGTATTGAGACCCCTAACTCCTTATATTCTAGGAGGAATGATCGTTTGAATTTGATCTTAGTTTAAACTTAGCCCGAAACTAAATCGGTAAGGAAACTTTCAACTTAACTTTGTGTTAGGAGTATTGTATGACCTTAGTACATACCAAATGTACTCTCATACTAAAGAATTAATCCTAACTCTTATTACGAATGAGATACACCTGCCTTAACCGCAGATATTTTCACTAACGACGGAACAGGTCGTTACACTCTAAGTCTTGGATGGATAGTATTTTGTATGGTTCTAGTATGGTCATTTTGAGGCATCATATTTAGTTGTCGTGTTGTTTTCTTAAATTTTGTCAATTTTTTTCTGCATTTGTTTAGTTTGACTTATTACTTACCACAGTTCGAGTGGGGTAGGTGCCATCACAACCCGTAATTTTGGATCGTGACATCTACCCTAAAAATCCTAGTTTGAAGGCTACTCAACCCTTAACCCTAAATCACACCTATTTAAAGGATAGCATATTCTTTTGAAGAGTCATCTCAAAATTCCATAAACTCATAGGATATTCATAAAGATATTAAGACATCAAATATTATTTTTGTCAAAGCGATCATCCGGCATTGCAAAAAAATAAAAAGATGACCATTCACTAAAAATTATCCCAAAAAATGCCAACCAGAAAATTTCGTCTACTTATCCCCCATACTTCCCACAAAGGAATTAATTTTTTTAACATAATAGAAAATAAACAAGTTCCATCATAAGTTGACATTTGTTCTCCATTTTTTCAAAAGAAATCTTTAAATTTTTAGCCAACTCAGTTTGTTCCTCACATGTTTTCTCTACTATTGCGTGAAAATTAAATGGAAAAAATTAAATTAAATAATTAGCACTTGTAAAATCATATTTTTATTTATTACTGACTTATTTTGACACTAATAAATTGATATCACATCACATATATATTATTTATTTATAATTGGTCATTAAGAAATTGTTATGTCACCAAACTTATAAGAAAGACTCGTTCAAATTAGTGGAAGCAACCACGTTAGGATAGACTGTCTATATCACACCCCTTATGGGTGTGAGTCATCTCCGGACTTTAGTGCAGGATGTTTCTGTCACGACTCAAAATTTGAAAAAATGATGGAACCTATCTAACCCACCGATAGGTAAGCCCAACCATTACAAAACTTAAGATAAATGTGCAAAAACGTAACCATTACAACGACGTAAGTCAAAGTAATTCCTTTCACAAAACCTGAAGTCAAGAATGCGGAAATAACAAGACTTTAACTCAAAACTTAAAAGTCACTAGGATAAGCCAACTATAATCCAAATATGATCCAAAATAAGTAAAACATATCCAAAAAGAAGTACGAGAGATAGAAACATAGAGGAGATCCAAAGGTGTTGCGGATCACCCAAGCAGCTATCTCAAATCTTGAAATAATTCGCTATGAACACCATTAATAATCACTGGTTGGAGGTACTAGGCTGAGAACCTGCACAAAATGTGTAAAAAAGGCAAGGGTGAGTACGAAATTCACGTGTACTGAATAGTATAGTCGACTGACCTAAATTTTAAAACGATGGCCAGGGTCTGTCCTAAACTGCTCTATCCCAATATTTGGCTTACAAAGTTCTTATTTCATATAAAAGAGATCCGGACTATCAGCTAATGTCAACATAATAATGAACAACAAGATAAGTCCAGATAGCTCAAAATCACAATCAAATCAGAATAAGGGCAAAAATGTCACTTTTGTTGTCAACCCATCAAATTCTACAGAGTAGCACAAGTCATGTAGAAGATGATACAATAGATGCATATGATGCTAAGGTTGCATGTGGTGCATATGCCTCATACGATCAGAAACACGTACACACATGTTGTCTTAGTGGGACTCATAAAGGACTCACAAAATTCTTATACCTTCTCTGGATCCTGCCTCTTGGCACCTCAGAGGTATCTCAATCTGGATCCTACCACGTAGGTCATCAAAGAGTTTTCCAAAGAAAGAACTGTATCTCAACTGTAATTCATAACATTCCGATCCTGCCCTGCGGGCCCTCAGAGAAGAACCATATAATTCAACCAATGATATGCATGAGACCTCATATTAAATACAATGAAATGGCATGAATACAAAAGGTAAGATATCATGAATGAATGTAGGAATGCTTACAATTTACATAAGATCACAGAGTGTAGAAAATTCCATTATTATGCTCCAAGTATTCATATAAGTCCTATACACATATCATGGCACATACACTATTCTTCAAGGATCAGTTCAAACAAGTCAATTAATCATTTTTAACTCTTCACGTAACATCAGTATCCAGATAGATTCTCGTTATCTCACGTATACCGGACCCTCTTTACCCATTACTCTCTTATTCAAAGACTTAACACACGAATACTTTGAAAAAAAGTCAAATAAGGTCTCAACTTTCCTTAAACAAATTCCAATGATTCAAATCAAAGCTTTTTTCTTCCGAAAAGCTTTCGAGTAAGCCCAATTTGATGAAATATGTATTCTACATAAGAAAATAAAATCATGGACACACATATTGCTATACCTTAGTTTTGAGCCCAAAAGGTCAACTCCAAGTTACAAAGGGTAAAATTGAAATTTTATTTAAAAATAACGTTACTCATAGTTTAAGGAACTGAATATAAAATTTTATCAAAAATAGATCTCAAATCGACCTTCAAATCATCAAAATATGATTTCATTACTTTAGCCCCAAAATTCTCAAGTTTCCAAATTTAAAATCATAAGTTGAAGATGAAATCATCAATGAAGTATTGGGAAATGTGTAACTATAAGTTAATTATCATACCCGAAGAAGAATCTTTGAAAATCACCTTTTGAATCACCTAAAAATGTGTTTCCAAGATTCAAAAATCGAGTTATGAGATTTTAGTTTGAAAATGAAAATTTAATTCTGCCCAAGTACCATTCTTCTTCACGACCGTGGTCCCATCGTCGCGAACATGAATCAACCCAGCCCAGACTCTTTGCAAACGTGACTCAACCCAGCCCATACCCTTCCCGAACGTGACAGGCCCATCGCGAATGCGAAGGCCAAACTCCCTGGACCTGACCCAGCCCTCCTTCACGAATGTGAAGACCAACCCCATCCTTTCTCTGAGAATGCGACGGGTCTTTGTGAATGTGAAGAAGGAAATATCACTGCATCAAAAAACAACAACCAGCAGTTTCCAAACTTCACAAAAACCCTCGAATGGACCCTAGAGATTTGTTCGAAATCCTATGAATGCAAACCAAATATGCTACAAGAGGAAAAATGATGTTCCAGACTCAATGAAACCATCAGAATATCAAACTTAGGTCATCTTGACTAAATATTAATCGAAGTCAACACTTTAACTTAGAATTTCCAAAAATCTATCTAATGACCCACAACTCATCCAAAAACCTCGAGCTCCGAACCAAATGTCAAACCAACCCCAAAATAGCTTTCCGAAGCTAAAGGGACTGTCATAATTCTATTCCGAGCTTGCTTCCATCAAATGTTGACTTTTGTCAACCCTTCCAACTTTCAAATATTCCAAAATGAAAAAATTGCGTAACTCCTACCCAAACACTTCGAGAACCATGTCACCTACTCCCGCTGATTATAAATACAACAATAAATCTACGAAAAGGAGTAAAGTAGTCAAAACATTAAAAAATTCAAAAATCACTATGAGAGTTTTTAAAATTTTAAATAAGGAAGAATTTAACACATAAAATTTTGTTAATTTTAAAATACTAAATATGAAAAAATAATTAAATGATTACTTTTTTCAAGTGTGAACTTTATTTCAAAAAGGTAAAAAAGTAAATGATATTTTGCTATAGGGATTCGTACTTTAAATATTTAGTAATATTTAAGTTTAAACTTTTTATTTTACCCTTCATTTCTGCTCCATAAAATATATTTTTTTCTATTAATCTATGTATCTAGTCAAATACTTCCACATAAATTGAAACAAAAATATAGTGTAATTTAACTAAAGAGAGTGAATAACAAGAACAATCGATTAATTTAAATAATATCAAGTATGTGTGTTTCTATATATATATATATATATATTTTTGATTATACAATTTTTAAAAAAAAAAAGAAGAAGAAGAAAGAATTCACTATATTAATGCAAAATGAAGTTACACTCTACAATTTATTTTTTTGTACCGTAAGTTAAAATTGTGATGGATAAAAAGAATTCAATGTATTAATGCAAATGAAGTTACACTCTTTAATATAATTTTTAGTACCACAAATTAAAATTGTGATGAATAATTAGTTATTTTGATAAAGAAATAATTGCTACAAGTTAATAAAATTATAATTGATTTTAAAGTCTCAATTGTTAGGACTTTTGATATAGTTTAAATAAGAGAAGATTTAAGAAGTACAATTTTAGTCAATTTTAAAGTAGTAAATATTATGAGTTATTACATGTTACGAATAATGAAAATTTTAATAGTTTTAACTTTAATTAGTTTCAAAGTCCTATATATTAGGATAATATTTAAATGATAATTATTTGAGAAAAATAATAAATGTCAACTTTGTCTATTGTAAAGTCTTTCAACGAAGGCAAAAAATTCAATCAACATTTCTAAAGACCTTCATGCTTTTAATATAGTACAAACATATATGTCAAAGTAAATTATGAATATAATTGCTTACCAAAATCCAGATTCAACTCCGTAAGGCGTGATAAAGGATCCACCGATTGACCATTCTCATTATAGCTTGGATCAAATAGATTGTCACAAATTGGCCTGGAACACCAATTTTGTATTTTAATGCATTAAAAATAAAACATAATCAAAACACTCACATATCCCACTCCCTTAATTTTTGAGACAGACTAATAAAAAATAATAACATATAAAGCGAGACAGAAGACGTATATGATTACATTCTCTGTGGCTCTCTCTCCGTGTAGGTACTTAATGGAGCATTTGGATATTGACAATTTGTCTCCCTGTATTCTCTCTCAATGGTTCCTCTCTGGATTCATTTCATAAAACAATATAAAATTATGGAAATATGTTACTGCATGTTTCGAACAATTACATAAACAAAAACAAAATATTTTTATATTAAGATAATTATTATTAGAAAGAAATTACTTGCATAAATTAATCATAAATCAAGACATATAAATTAGGGATTAGATATATACTCCTGAACGCGAAAAGAATTCATGCATTAATCTTGGCATTCTTCCTCGTGGGTAGCTTGCCTGCATTTATTAACATATATAAAAAATTAAGTTATCCAATAATGTTAACAAATCTTGTATGGTACTTTCGTCATTTCAATTTGTTTGATATAATTTGTTTCAACACAAAACTTAGGGAGCAAAAAGAAAAATTTAAAGTTTGTGAATTTATAAACATGTTTTAGCATTTGTATAACTATAATACTTTTGAAACTTCTTGTTTCAATATAAAATAATACTTGTATTGTAAAAGCTTCTCATTAAGGATTAATAAAAAAATTAAATTTAATTATTTTCAGCTATAAAATTATGTCATTTGTTTGGATGAACTAATAAAAAATAGTGTCAAATAAATTAACATACGAAAATAACATTAAAGGGAAAAGAAGAAAAAAAAATATGATTCTTTGACCATCATACCCTAGAACCACGAGCTCTCAAATTTCTTGTTGGAGGAATGGCAGCCCTATTAGCGTTGATATTGTATCCCTGCTAATAAAGGAACAATAAAAATAACACATATACATAACAATGTTTAATTAACATTACTAATTAAAGGGTAATAGAGATATTTAATTGTAACTTCATCTTAGTCACTTGAGTATAAGATTTATAATCCAATAAATTAAAGATCCTCCTTTTTTTTCCTTTGCCGCTTAGCCAAAAGAAGATTGTAAATAGAAGATTAATAAAATTTAAAAAGAAAGATACCTCTGAAGGTAAATTCTGGCCCATAGTAAATGAGAGTATGGGAGCAAGATTAAACATAGGCCTTGACAAGAGAAAAAAGATATGCATTAGTTATCTGTAAAAATAACATGTATTGACCATTTTCGGTTTTATTTCTGAAAACTAATCACTATCGTAAAGTTATGAATTTGACAACTGAAACTCCATCACAATATACTGGAGTTTTACCTGTAAATTTTAAACTTTATGATAATAAATATTTATCAATTACAAGAGTCTTGAAAGTGATTTTTTGTAAGTTTTACCCTTGTTATAGAAATTGAGTGTAGATTATCATATATATATATATATATATATATATATATATATATAATATATATATAGAGAGAGAGAGAGAGAGAGAGAGAGAAAGAGAGAAAGAGAGAGAGAGAATATTTAATACCTGGAGGCAGAATTCATGTCATATTGATTCAACGCAAATGAATTTGATGAGGCTTGGATGCTATTAAAAAGAAAGAAATAGAAGAAAAAAGCTATAAATAAATCATAAAGTATACAAAATTTGGTTCGATCTATTTTTCTTTTATAACAATAATTAGACAATTTATTGTCTAAACACTTAGTAATATATACATGGATTATGTCTTGTTTGGTTCATAGATAAGTTAATAGTCCTGAAAGGGATAATAATGTAGAGATTAGTAATATATGAATTTTAATACAGGTATCATTAATATCTGAATTAGTAATATAGAGATTATTTCGTGTTGAATGATTAATATATTACAAATTAATTTATAATGTATGACTTAAATATTTGTTCGTTTCTTTAAATAAAACGTAAGAAAATTCTTACTATTATGAGGGTTAGTTCTATCATTTTATAATTTTAATCCAAGTATTGCTAATACCCTCACTGTTGCTTCACATTTTATCCCACATAAAATAATATATAAATTCTTGCAAAACTTATAAAGAGAGAGAAACAAATTTTGCATCTTGATACAGAGTTATCAAATGATGATAGCTTCAAAAATAAGTTAAGTCTCCTCAAAATCTTACAATTGAGTACAATATTTAGGAGCTATACGTGTATCTTATTTCTGTATTTGTAGGTATTGTTTCATATTAATGAATAGAAAAAATTGAAATTGGAGTGATGAAATTAAGTCTGTACAATTTTGAATTAATGTTTACCCCTAATTTGGCCATAATTATTCAATTTTAATCACAAATTTTGAATGGCTCCCCATTTAAATTTGACCCAGGTGACCAAGAGATACAACTACAAATGACTCTTTCTGATCAACTCAGATATCATCTGAGGATTTTCATTTAAAAGTTGTAAAGGTTCATCCCCCCCATATCTCTTTGATTATGTTTATTTGGATTGTTTTTATAAGATTTTTGTTCTATTTATGTCTTAGGGTTTGGGGTTTAACTGGTTTAGAGTTTCCTGAGTTGTTTTTTTGAGTTAGGGTTTCAATTACTCGTTAAACTGAAAAATTATAACGACCTGTTCAGTCGTTATTAAAAAGTATCTCATTGCGGGTTACGAGAACTGTAAAAATACGCTCTCGATTTAATTTGGGGTGACACAATGAAAATTTTAGAATTTGAAGTTTGTGTGGACTGACGTCATCCCGCTATAGCAAAAAAAAATTCGCTATAGCGGTCTGCAGGGCGCTATGTAGGCTGATGGAACCAGTAACTAGAAACGTAGATTTTATATTTGAACTTCTTCTCTTCGGTTGTAATAAGACGAGGGTTGCTCCAAAAACTCTCTGAATCTGCCCTTATAGCTTGGAAGTATTGGAGAGGAGGGATTTTGGCTATAATGAGATAAAACTCATGGATTCCATGCCAACTTTCCGTCAGGACTCACCTCTATGGAGTTAAAAGTTCGCGTTCAGACTTCTGAAGTAGCTGCTTGGCGTCCAGGTAGGCTAGGTTAACTGAGTAGTTAGACCTGCTTTTCGATCGCATAACATATTGTAGATTGACGAGAGATTTCATGCTTAGGCCTTTGGGCACGGAGTTTGAATGGCTAAAATATATTGGTTATTTCAATTTAGGGTGGAAAATTATTGTGGTAAGTAATGTTGATCCTATGACTGATGGTTGGTATTTATATTATGGTTATTAATCTTTGAAAAATCAGATTATAGATGGATTTTCCGAAACTGCAAATGAGAATATAAAAAAAGGATTACTAGTTCTTAGCGGATTTTTTGGATAGTATAATGAAGGGAATGGATGAGCTAGGAGATGCTAGGCTCTTGGTATGGGGGATGGGTTACCTGTGGACGCGTGAGTGTTTCTGAATAACTCTAGAAAGTAAGAAATAATAATCTATGTGCTTAATGGAATAAGTCGGGGATTAGTCTTCAGACCAGTCGTCACGGCTAGAATAAGAAATCATACATGTTGTGGTAGGTGATGATTAAACTTATGACCTAAATTACTTTATGTGTGCATGTTAACTTTTTCATTGGTATTGCTTGTACAATACGTGTTTAAGGAATAAGGAAATGAATGTTAAATGATATCTGGTTGTCAATCTCATGCAATGAACGTGTCTTAAATGCTTGTTGGCTTTACAAGTGTGGGTTGTATTCATTGTGTTTGTGATTGTTGTGATATCTGTGATTTTTCAGTTGGCTTGGGTATCACGCCTGGTATAATTCATTGGTTGGCTCGGGTACCACGTCTGATACAGGATATCTATCATTTGGTTCGGGTACCATGCCTAATACAAATATATCATGGTTGGCACGGGTACCACGCCTAATACATGTTTGATTATCCTTCTGTGTGTTGATTTCATGAGTCAACCAGATTTATTTGTTGTGATGTATTTATTATATATTGGTCCATGAATGACCGAATTGGTATGTTTCAATGTTCGGATAGTTCTTGTGTAGACCAGAATTACATATTAAACACCATAGACTATGTCCTAGGGATCCTTGGGTGGTCCGGGTTACTTGAAAGTTGTATTGAATCGTATATAGGTTTTTGTTGTGGTTTTGGGACAGGTCTTGTGTGGTGGTTGAGTCAGGGTGGTAACTGAGAGTTTTACAGGTTGGTCCATTAAATTAGTTAAGGGTTAAGGGTCAAGGTTGTGACTTAGGATCTTAAGTGAGAGAGACGGACCTGTTAATAAGGTAGCTAGCATTTTGATGTCAGGATTGAGACCAGTAAGGTATTTCTAGTGTTTGGCAAGGCGGGTAGGCTTGGATAGTCTAAGTGTGTTATGGGTCAGGTTATGACCGGGACAAAGGAGTGGACTGCCCTCTAATGGTGGAGTTGGCAGCAAAATGAGGTAGGGAATTTTGGGGAAGAGTGTGTAAGGTCCATAGGTAAGTTATGTAGTGGATTCGGGTCGACCGATGATATCTACCAGTATGAATTATTTGTACGGATACTACTTTTGCTATGCCTTTTTAGGTATAGTCTGATTGCAGGATGAATTGGTTTCTTAGTGACGTGGATAGCAATCTCCAACAGCTTCTACTCATCTCTTCCTAGGGTGAGAGCTGTGTCTTATTCATTTGTTTCATTTCTCTTAGCAGCTCTTATACCTGTTTAGACTAGTTCCTAGGGAGGGGGGGGGGGGGTTCCGTTATATTTGAAAAGGGTTTCATTGTACTCAAGTTTTGTAACTGTTTTAAATATTAAAGGCAATTCATATATTTTCTTATTGACTTCTGCATACTTATTTTTAATAGGTGGTAAGAGTTCTCCTATCTAGACGGTTTAGAGCAGATGCCTGCACAGCCCAATAGTTGGATCGTGACACAAATAGGTGTTGATACATATATTATTAGTTGTATATAGTGTGTTTTCGATAATTTTGATATTTGCATAAACAATTGATTTTATTATTTTATTAGGGTTGTTAATCCCGCATGTATTTGTGGTTTAGGGTTCATTGTTAGAAAATAATAACATACAAAGTGAAATAGAGAAAGTATATGATTACGTTCTCCGTGGATCTCTCGTAGTGTTGCTACACGGTGGAGCATCTGAATATTGAAAATTCGTCTCCATGTATTCTCCCTCAGTGACTTGTCTCTGCATAAAAAAATGTTGTGTTTTTGAACAATTACATAAACTAAATATTTTCACATTAAGATGATTATTTCTAAAAATAAATTACTTGTAAATTAATGTTTAAGCCATTAAATATAAATTAGGGATTAGACACATACTCCTAAACGTGAAGAAGATCCAAACGTTACCCTTGACATTCTTCCTCGTTGGTAGCTTGTCTGCATTTATTTAACATAAAATGTAAGTTGCCCAATAACGCTAATGATTTTTTGGTATTTTTGTCATTTTAATTTATTCAGTATAATTTGAAACAACACAAAACTTAAGAAACAAAAGGAAGATTTTTAAAGTTTGTGGATTTCTAAACATCTTATAGCATTATATAATTATAGTACTTTTGAAACTTATCATTTTAAATAGATATTTGTGTTATAAATTTTTTTTATTAAAGATAAAATTAAAAGTTTAAAGTTAATTATTTTCAAATATAACAATATGTCCTTAGTTTGGATGAAGTATGGACTAATAATGTTAAATAAATTAACACAAGGAGAGTAATATTAAAGAGAGAAGAAAAAATAAAAATATTTGACTACCATACCCTCGTATTACGAGTTCCTAGAGATCCTCTTGAAGGAATGACAACCCTATTAGAGTTGGCAATGTCTCCCTGCATATAGAAACAATAAAAACCAAATACATATCAATGTTGAATTAATAGTTTTACTAATTAAAGGACAGTAAGGATATCCTTATGATAACTTCATCTTAGTCAATTGTGTGTGAAAAGACTCTGATAATAAATGGATCTTGGCTTTAATTCAATTTTAAAAATTAAATAATTAAGAGATGAAAATTATCTAAAATCACGTAAAGACCAAATGTCCCTTAATCTACTGATGTGAGACTTAACACTTTTTCCCACCCCTCGCATACAAACAAGACTAGACATCTAGAGCATAAATAATATAACACATGAGTCTGAAATAAATTAAAAAATTGAATTAGAATGGGTCTGTCAAATATCATAATGAAAAATTGATATTATCCTAATCGATTCCAAAAGTTAGTGTATTCAAGAGATAAAAATTACCTAAAATCATATAAGAATATCAAATCTATATTCCATAACCTGCCAATGTGTAACTCAACAAAACATCTCTCCCCCCTGCCTCTTCTGAAATTTACTTAGACAAAAGAAGATTATAAACAAAAGAATGATAAGATTTCAAAAGAAAGATACCTCTGGAGGTAAATTTTGGCCGATAGTGAATGTGAGTCCTGGAGCAGGATTAGACATAGATCTGGAAAAAAAGAAGAACATATCTTAATATATATATATATATATATATATATATATATATATATATAAATCAAAAGACAAACAAAATTAAATAAAACAGAGAAAGAATATGAACTAAATATTTATATAAATTGAGAGTAGATTATCATGTGTGTGAGAGAGAGAATATTTAGTACCTGGAGGAAGAATGCATGTCTTGTTGATTGAAGGCAAATGGATTTGGTGAGGCTAGAACATATGGGTATTGATTATGTGGTTGTTGGCTGCCACAAAAAAGAAAGAAAGAAAGAAATAAGGAAACATAAGTAAATAAACCATGAACTACAATATTTAGTTCGATTGTTCTTCTTTTGTAACAATATTTAGATTAATTTTGTTGTCTAAAGACTTAGTAGTGCAAGGATTAGGGGTCGTTTGATTTAGAGATAAATTACATAGGGATTAGTGATGTGGCCGTCGAAATATATGTTAATATTACATAGATTAGTAATTCAAAGCTTATTTCTTGTTGAATAATTGACATATTAAAAATTAGTATAGAAAATATCATTCACAATATTTAATTGTTCTTTAAGTAAAATAAAATAATTCTTGCTATTGCAAGGTCTGGTTCTATCCTTTTAGAATTTTAATCCATGTATTTCTAATAACTATATTTTTATTTCACCTTTTATCACGTATAAAATAATATATGTTAATATTAGTTATGAGGGGAAAAAAACTAGCAACCACGTATCATATTACTTAACAATAATTTTTATGTAAAGATTAAATTTCCTCAAACCCAACCAAACATGATAAAAATCAATACTAATTTTATTCAAATGACAACCCTTAAGTGGGTTCATTAGGCACTGATTCACTATGTGTTTTGTTTTGATTGAATTCAAGATAAGTCATTACAAAATACATGAAGGTGCAGTACATCATACCAGCGTATGAATTGTGTAAATAAAATATTGCATTAATAATTCACACAATTTTATCTTTTAATTTCAAGATGGAGGGCAAAAAGACGAGATAATTCCGATTGAATTATACCGCCATTTAATTTGTGGGATAAGATATACTAATTTTGAAATAAGATGTGAAATTATTTATTTTCGTTTGGTTTACTTTTTAATTCTGAGATGAGCATTCCAGGAATAATCATACCACAATTATAATATTATTTGTATAATACTTTCAATGCGGTACAACAATCTCAAGAAAACTAATTTTAGGATAAAATATCAAAGCGACCAAGATGTCTTCCTCAAGACTCTTTTCTCCCGAAATCCTCTAAAAAATTTAAGATTAACTAGAGGTAACAACAATAATGAATTAATTAACTCTAAAAGAAGTACCTGAGTTGCAGAAAGTCATGATAAACAGAAGTTTGTAAAGTCTTCTTTTTCTGATTTTTTGGAACACCAGTATTTTGAGACCTAAATCATACAAATATAGAACAAGGAGTTAAGATCTAAAACTATAGATTGACAAATTTAAAAAGAGAAAGAGATAAAAAAAAAATTACATTTTGAAAAATGAGAAATCAGACGATGATAGCTTCAGGAATAAGCCGAGTTTCTTCCAAATCTTACAACTGAGTAAAACATTGGAAAGCTAGACCTGCATCTTATTTATAATATGCGAACCATAAATTTTACTGTATTTGTAGATATTTTTTAGATTTTGCCATATTAATAAAGAGAAGTATAAATAAGATTGATGTAATTCGGTTTTCACAATTTCGAATCCAAGATCAATTTACAAAATACACCAATTATTTGCTATTAGTTTCAACACTTCTATCATAACAAAAAAGTGTTTATTCATAAAATAGAAAAGGACCAATATACCCCACAAGTGGCGGAGCCAAAATTTTTACTAAGAGGTATCATAATATAAAGAAGTAAATTCACGAAGAAGCCAAGGAGTGTCAATACGTAATATATATACATAAAAAAAATATTACTACCCAACTATATAGTGTAATTTTTCGACGAAGGGGTGTCGGTCGACACCCCTCAATTACATGTGGCTCCGCCCATGTACCCCACTACTTTAGTAAATTATTCAACTTTATCTTTCGTTATACTATTTGACTAATTATACTGTAACAATCCTCATGATTATTTTTCGATTTCTGTATATTTTGACTATTTTATCCCTTTGTAGAGTTATTTCATGGCAGTTGTCGTCTGTGAGAGTGGGCGGTATGATTTTCAAAGTGGTAGACGGGAGTTATGCGAGATGTTATTTTTGGAAGGTTAGAAAATTGATATGGTTGACCGAATTCAACTTTCAATGAAGATGAGCTCGGAATAGAATTCTGACAATTCTGTTAGCTCTGTAAGTTTTGAGTGAGTTGGACCTTTGGTTCGGGTCTCGGGGCTTTTGGATGGATTTTGAGTTGTTGGATGGAAATTTGAAAATTTCAAAGTTTAGAATCGGCTTTGGTTAACATTTGATCAAGATGACTATGGGTTGGTGTTTTGATAGTTCCAACAGGTCTGAAATGTCAATTCTAGTCTAGTAGCATATTTAATTTGTGTTATTGGATTTCCAAATGAATCTCAAGGGTCTGTTCGAAAATTTAAACTTAGTCCATTTCAGCTGTCATAACTGTTGCTGGTGTAGGTAGGTTATCCCTTCGTGTTCGCGATAGCTCTGCTGCGATCGAGAAGGGCAATAGATTCGTGTATGGCAATCACGATGGGCCAAGTTGCAATCACGAGAGGAAATGAGAGTGGATCCGGGTCGAGTAGACATTGTTCTTTGTGTTTGCGGTGGTGGGCTTCACGTTTGCGATGGTTGCGATCGTTTCAAGCTCACGATCGCGAAAAAGGTTTTTCACCTAAACATATTTAAATTCTATTTTTTGAACTTGGACTCCATAACTCATTTTATGAAAGCTTGGAAACTCATTTTTGGGTGATACAAAAGGTTTTTAGGATTTTTTTCACTGGGTATAATTTATACATCCCTAATTTTACATTCTCCAATACTTTAATGCTGATTTTACCTTTAAATCATAATTTTAAATTGAGAAATTTGGAGATTTTGGGGCTAAAATTATGAAATCGAATTTAGAAATTTTGAAGGCCGATTTGAACTCGATTTTCGATGAAATTTAATATTTGAGTTCTGTAAGTTATGAGTAACATGATTTTTCAATAAGATTCTAGTTTTGTCCTTGTGGGCTCAGGATTGACTTTTTGAAAACGAAATAGAAGTATAACAATATGAGTGTCTATGAATTTATTTTTTTGTGTAAAATATATATTTGATTAGGTTAGAATCATTCAGAAGCTTTACGGAAGAGAAAGACTTTAATTTGACCTTTTGGGCTTCATTTAATGCAAGTTGAGATTTTGTTTGATTTATATTTGAAGTATTGGTGTTTGTTTGACTGTGAAGAGGTAAAGGGTAATGGGGGTCCATATATAATGCGGGTACCAATGTTATTGTGATGGAAATTTAAGATGGTATCGTTGAGTTGTTGAGTTATATGCTTATTTAAGATGGTACCAATGACTATGTTTATGGAAATTTAAGATGGTTCTTGAGTTGTGACTCGACTTTGTTTGTTCTTTCATAAAGGTTCCTTAGATAGATGTTGTGTCGTGGAAATTTTGTAAAGCCATTACTAGACTTATTGGGCACACTATTTCATTAATTGATGCTTATATCATAACTTTTGTATTTATATTATTCTTACTGAACTTACTAATTTTTAGCTTTAATTACGCATAATTGGATTAATTAATAAATAAAAGGGGCATTTTCGCGAAGTAGTATATTTATAAGGTGTTTCCGGTATGGTTCACCAGCATTGGTATCAGTTCTAGCTTATAAGTAATAATTTTAATAATGACTGAGTTTCAATTTACTAAGTTCCAAGAGACTTTTTGTTGAAGTTTTGCCACCAATTTAAATCAACATGTTAAGACAGTGCTTTTGTTTTAGTTTTCTCTTACGATCCTGTTTTTTTTAAGGAAATATGGTGATGGATTGGTGCGATCTTTAAAGTTGTTATGCCTTGTTTGGAATTCTGTTTTTATCTGAAGTAGTTGGCTGTTAGCTTTAAGTCAAAGTACCTTTTTCTTTGTTAATATAGCTTAATCCAGGTGTTACTCTCAAACATATTTAGATGCAACCACTTGACTATCAATCCTTTTTATTTAGAATGTAGCATGCCCTTTTGATAAGCTAATCCAGTGAGGTATTTAGTTAAAGAGAATGCTATCTTGAAATGTATCCTAGTCTTTTTTTTTAATAACCTTGGTGTCCAGGCTAGCTTCCGCGCACTTCGACTAATTCTACGAAATATCTATCACCTCCCACCAACAACAGGTACCAAGTAACTCTGTCCACCAAAGCTAGAACAAATTAGAAGAAATCACCTTTATTGTTTTTGCTAAAAACTGAACCTGAGACCATGACTTCATTGACCACAATGTCATTTTAAACTGCCTATTTTTGGTTGAAGCATGACTTGAGGTTTTGAAATCGACCAGTCATATAACTATTGTAATGAAAGATATATCTTTAGATGATGAATATGTCGAGATGTATTTGTTAAAAAAAAACAGTAAGGAAGATGGAAATACAGGACGGACCATTGAGAAACTGAGACAAGATGGTGCATGCAGCTAGAGACAACCACAAAAACTACACTGTTGTGACTTGTGAGTAAATTTTATTACGCTAGTAGAAGTTGCTCAAGTTTCCCTAACATTTCCACAGTTGGCTCAACTTCAAACAAAGGGAAGCAAGATACCCTGGTATCACAGAGGTAAAGTAGTAAATTAGGATCTGGCAAAACGATCAAGAGCCCCACCAAGCCTCAATACAAGCTAGTAGGGGGTCGACTATATGAATCTTCACTATCCACTTCACTAGATTTAGACCCATTTCAATCCGATATTCAAGGATCTAGTGAAACTACCAAGAAGAAACACAAAATAGCAGATGGACATATAAAAGCCTTAGGAGAATAGGCAAATCAATTACCGAACAAAACATAAATAGCTCAACTCTGATCACCTATTATCTGGCTGGAACTTGAGGTAAAATGATAAACCAAACAAAACTTTCTAAACTCTTTGCTACAAGAAATTTTCTTAGTAATTCAAGAATATGAATGATAGACCAACTCTCAATGATCTCCAGGCAGAGACTTGATGATGTCCGAATCACCTGAAACATCATTAGCAGCATAAGTAAGTCAAAAAGACTTGTGCTTTAAACGTCTAGGAAGTTTCATTATACTTTGGTAGAAAATCACATATCTACTTTACCTGGGTCAATGATGCTAAGGCATGAGACACGAAAATACTTTCCACATGCCGTTCCAAGATCAACATTGTCTAAACAAAAAGTTGCAAAAACAATAAAGATCACTTAATAATGTGTACTATGTTGAGTACAAAAACAAGAACATACTTGTAACGTCAAAAAGCATGAACTAGTAAACATTTTTCCACTGATTGTCAACAGGTGAAAGTAGCAAAAACCCAAATGTATATAGAGGTGAAATCCCAGAAACTAAAGCCATGACGCCTGCCGTGGACCTTACCATCAATTGAACGCCACAAAATGAACAATGACACACTACTGCAACACGTTCTGCAATAGATGTGTGACATGTATGGTGTGGCAAAATAGATTGTAATCAAGTATTATGGAGCAAGTTTTTCATTAGTTAACAACAAACAAATACCCTTTCATCTGAATGATCAATTACAACGTGTTTCAAATATTTTTTATTTTTCATAACTGTGATGTCCGAGAGCTCGCGCACGCCTCGACTTATTCCACGGGTACCTGCCACCTCCCACTAGCAATAGGTCCTAGTAACTGGGTAACTCTGTCCACCAAGACTAGAACTGATGGGAAGAAATCACCAAGTGTTTTCGTCTCTACTGGAATTTGAACGTGAAACCTCATGGTGCTCAACCCACTTCATTAACCACTAGCCACACTCTTGAGAGTTTTTCCAATATTTTTATCAATTATAAAGTATGTTTTTCAAATATTTTTATCAATTATAAAGCATTGCAATTTACAGTATTATTAACCCAGCTCTTAAACATAAACATTGTAGTCCCATAAAGTGGGGTATGAGGAGGCTAGCGTGTACGCAGAATTTACCCCTACCTCAGAAGTAGAAAGCTTATTTCTGATTCCCCTCTGCTCTAAGGGAAAAACTAGGAAACAAATTCCCATTAAAAATTAGATGCATCACCAAACCCCAGGGAGGAGCTGAATATATCACTTGATTGCTATATGAATAACTCAAAATTCAAGATTTTAAACTGAGCTTACTTCCATTGAAATGGTGAACACCAACTTTTGAGAGCATTGCATAGTACTCAATCTCAGATTTCCTCAACGGAGGACAGTTGTTCGATATCAGAATCAGCTTCCCTGTAAATTTTATCATATTTAGTCCATATAAATTACAAAAACTGGGAAATGGGCAAAAAAACATTAGTATTATTTTTTCGAGAAAAGGAAGAACCTTTGGAGCTCCTGAGGGTCTTGAGAACAGTCTTGTAACCAAGAGAATACTTTCCGCTCTTCATCACCAGTGCTAACCTGTTGTTGATACTCTCATGGGTCTTCTTCTGCAATTACAAATTTTCCATCATTTAGCAAAAACTAAACAGAGAAGGGAATCCATTAAAGGGAAGAAATGGGTATTTTCATACTGTCTTCTTTCCAGTGGTCACCATTGTGGATTTGAAGATCTGTGAATCTAAAGAAGTGAAAACGGGGGAAGGGGAAGGTTTTTCCCTTTAGGGTTTTCTGAGCCGCTCCTGCGTTACGATCTTTGCAAAGGATGCAGGCAGGGGCATTTGCAAGAATGACCACCTAAGGACCGTTTGGCCATAAAAAAGAGCAAGTAGTTTTTGGGAAAAAAATTGGCAAAAATTATTTGACCATATAATTTATTTATTTTTGATAAAATATCTAAGTTTCCAAAAACTAGAAAAAAGTAGGATTTGTCTGACTATAAATATTATTCACTTTATTCTATTTTGAAATACGTATTCACTTGATTCTATTCTGAAATACGTATTCACTTTATTCTGAAATTTTTGTTTGACTATAGAAAATCAAATGGATTTTGGAAAACACTTTATTTGGTTTAACTTTTTTCACTTTTTATTTTCTTTTAAAAATAATTAATCTTTTATTTTTATAAAATAACCTCATTTAAATTATATTACATGTTTAAAAAAAAAAATACATTTAAATTCTAAATATTAACTTCAAATATTATGGCCAAACACAACTCCAACTCCAATTTCAACTTCAAAAATTTCAAATAATGTGAATATGTTTTTTAATTTCATGGCTAAACGCCTACGTAGTTTTTGGGCCAAATTATAATTTTTGGGTACTTATATAAATTTAGTTTACCCCAATTTTTTTTGTATTTTATACAAAAAAGAAACTTCACTAATTCTTGTCTTTTGGCGAATTAATGAAAATGTGTACATTTATGCATATAGATCAAGTCAATAGTAGTTGGATCTTATAATCTATGAGTTCTTTTTAGGGAGAAGGACAAAAATAGTCTCTCATTTATAAATAAATACACGTTAATAGCCAATAGATTGAAATTCCATTCTCTAGCCACCATTTTGTCGCTAGTGCCTTCTTCTTCATTTTTTTTTTGGTGTTTCCGTTATTTTATTTTAAATTCCTTTTCTTGGTACTCCTTTCTTCTTTTCTGTTTTTCTTATTTTTGTTCTTTTTGCTATTTTTTTTAATTTGTGCTGCTATTTTTTTTAAAAAAAAAAACTGTTCTTCTATTTTTTTAGAAAATCAAATATGATTTTGTAATTTTTTTTCTAATTAAGTAGAGATAATTAAAATAGAAAATAAAGGCAATGCAATATAAACCTTTAAAAAAGTTTTTTTAATAATTTGTGTGTAATAAATGTATAATTAAATACAAAAAATATATTTTTATTTGTTATATAAAAATAACATATTTTATATAATAATAATACATATACATATTTTATATAATAATGATGCAGTTTCTATACACATCCTATGCATATATATATTTTGTACTTGAATGATACAATTTTTATACACATCCTATACAATATTTAGTTGTAATTATTATTTAGATACATATTCTATACAATAATTATACAATTCTTATACACATTTTATACAATTTTTGGCTGGGATTATTATTCAGATACATATTTTATACCATATTTATAGGGTTTTTATACACATTTTTTTTTACAGTTTATATATATATATATATATATATATATCTTATACAGATACATATTTTATACAATAATTATACAGTTTCTATATAATTGTATTTAATTATTTAAAAAAAATAGATTTTTTTAGCCTCAAAAAATTGTAGCAAAACTTAAAAAAAACTGAGTTACCTTTAAACAATGGGCCGAAATGGCCCAAAATTGGAAATGATCATGGCAGGGAATATAAATGACTAAATGACCATTTAGTGGGCTAACTTTAGAAAGACCATTTTTGGTGGAAATATTTTTTCACAATGGACACCTGGTGTCCTTTTCCCTTCTTTTTAGGGTAAATTACCCAAAGAACTAAACATCTCTACCATATATATTATTTCTCCCATCAGTTTATTTTAATTACTCAATATACCAAATCTTATCATAAACCCCCTTCATTATATCAGATACATCACCAAAGTAGATCCTTTATTTAATGGAGTAAATTGCGCTCCTCCCAAATTTAAATCACCTAAATCACGGTTAATCTATCTTCTCCCTCTTTCTTTCCTTCTCTTCTTCCCCTGCTAAAAGTAAAATCACTGCCACCGCTACCTCTACAGTCACCGCCTCCACCCAAACTGATGGACAACCGCCGTTTCCACACTACAACCACCGCCCTATCATAGCTGTCCTTTGTCTATAAATTAAATTTCGATAAACTTGTGGCTTTGTAGAGCCCCCCGCATATAGATCTCTACCGGATTTTTGTTAATAATTGACTGCAAGATTGATAACCTTTCAACACTTTAATAGGTTATTCATGTGGAGAGGCTTTCTGCTTGCTTATGATTTCTGTTTCTCTGTCGAAATTTTATGTTGTTTTTAAAGATTGTCGATATGGTAGATGTTGTAGAGTGGCGGGTGGCAAGGAGGAGGATGAATGTACCTGCGTACCCATGTATCATAGTCTACTAATTCATATTGAATATGAAATTTAATGTTTGTCCATGTACATACAGATGTATATCTGTCAGATTTGTGTTTCTTCTTCTTCTTTTTCTTTTAAGCATGTATCTATGCACATATACATGTATCAAAAGTTTCAATGGGGCAACTTGATACTAGCTAGATACATGTATTTTGGATTCACTATATGAAATTTATATTGGATACATCAAATTAATACTGGATTAAGTTGATTATGGATACATATATTTTTGGATATAATATATAAAATTGGTATTGGATATATCAATTCATTATTATATTGGATGCATCAAATTAATATTGAATTTACTGTATTTTGGATATAATGTATGAAATTGGTACTAGATACATCAAATTAATACTAGATAAATATAAACATATATATAAAATTAATATTAGATCCATACAAATAAATACATGAAATTTATACTAGATACATATAAAAATATACATGAAATTAATAATTGTTACATATTAAAATATACATGAAATTAATACTAGATACATATAAAATGATACATTAGATGAAAAGTAATCAAATTACATAACCAAGATATACATGTTTCCGTCTTATATTAATGAATTTATTATTTTTAAAAAGTAAAAAAAATGAAATTAATTAAACAATACATGCCTTGATTTTCGCCTTATATTAAGGGATTTGATTAATTGAAATTTTCATAATTAGTTGTCCATGTATCTGAGATACATACAATCAGCTTGAAATATGCATGTATCCAAAATATGAAAAATGATAAAAAAAAAATTGCAATAAGGTAAACTAGTGTCTTAAAAAGTAATAAAGTTCTAAAAATGTGGGTTTTATGTAAGTTATCCTTCTTTTTAATCGTGAACATAGTTATCACGGAACTTGTTCATTATTAAATGATAATACAAGCTTAAGAGTATTTTTAATAGTTTTTAAAACTTATGCGTAAAAATCATATTTTATGTTTTTTTTCTTAAAAAAGTGAAATATATTTCCCAAAAACTATAGCCAAACATATGATGAAACTTCGCCCAAGACTTTACCTAAAAAATACTTAGAAATCTATAATCAAATACTAGCGAAGAGTGATTTTGATCTTTAGACCAACTTAACAAAAGTTCTAAAAAGTAACTCCTCCCAATGAATTTTGCTTGTATTTTTTTTGTTGTCCATTAGAAATCAATTGTGGCCATAAATTAGTCTTGTCAATGAGACATAAGTATAGAAGTGTAAAAGTGTGAAACACTTCATAAAGTCATGGACATGTATTCTTATTTTGTGTTCGTCTTTAACTTATGTTCCTCACAATAAAAAGAAAAATTTGTGGGGCATAAGTATATGTTTTTTAGTATCATAATATTCTCTAATTTATGTCTTGTATTACTTTAGTTTTTTGAAGAAAACTATTAAAATTAACTTATTATAACGTCAATCCGTGCAGTTTAAACTCAACAAGTAAGATGTAATGAACTTGCTTAATTGACTATCAATTTTGCCTCATTGGCAAATTTGACCAAAAAATACTCTTGCCTCTATCATTAGCTTGAGTAGTCCTCGTTTTAAGTATTATAGTCGCTTTGCAATGACTTTTTTAATTATGTGTAAGAAATTGCCTATTGAGTAATGAGAAACGGAATAGTCCTCAAAAATGTTTCACACAAAAGTTTCTTTGATCAATGACTACAATAAATCAATTGATTCATCAGAGAAGAAATACTGCTACTTAAAAGAAGGAGAAAATTGGCCTAGGTCGATCTTTTTAATTTTTTTTTGTAATAATATCGATTGAGTACGTTCGAATTTTTTAAGCACCAAAAATCGCGAAAGTGTAAAATTGATCGAGATCGATCATTAAAAATACCACAAAATTAATCGACGTCATCAATTATTTTGTAAAAAATTTAAAAAGAAACCGTTTTAGGAATTTTTTCTACTCTCCTCAATCTTCACTTTACGTTACACCGACTCTCCTTTCGTCATGAGGCGTGAAATTAGACCAAGGGGAATCTCTATAGGAACTAGTTCCTTATATTTCGCATATAGGAGATCGAGACACAGCCCCAGGGCTATGGGAAAAGATGTATATCGATCGCCCTAGATACACAACTACATAGAGGGTCTCTACTAGTCTATATATTCTTTGATTTTGTTCTCCCCGTAAGAGAAATATTACAATCTATGAGGTCTGCAAGTTTCACATCAAAGTAATACCCGATCTAAAAATTACGATATATATAGATAGATAAATATTTATAAAGAACATTCTAAGAAACTAAAGAAGCAGGTCAAGTTCATTCAGCTTGAGGGATAAATTACGTGATTGGCCTGCCAGTCCATCAAATATCGTAGTTTATCCTTAAGAGCAGGAGGTTCCTTATACCCGGCTCGGCAAAGAAGGGTATCCCACTAACAGATTTTACCTTAAAAGGCTAGCTTTTGTTGCTAAGCAAGCCAAGTTCTCTTTCACTCCTGGAATGAGCCTTTTGGCGACTCTCTCTAAACACAAAGAAAGAGCAGATGAAAGGATCTTCAAGTAGTCCTGGATCAAATTCGATTGGTTATTTTGCGACAGATGTGTTTTGAAAGTATAAACAGATAGAACACAAATATTAAACCAACAAGCATCAATAGTCAGTGGTAGAAAAGTATCCTACCATGTTAAAGACGGGAATTGGATCCCCGAATGGTGTATTCTATAGTTGTGTGATTTAAAAATTAAACGAATTTGATTGATATTTTTCAATTTTTTAACTGATATACCAACCAACCCTAAATCGGCCAATGATTTTTGATCAATTTTTGATAGTTTTTTTCAAAAAATTGATCAATTGCGGTCAATATTTGCTTTTTTTAGTATTGAATTACGCATGGATTATACCCGTTAGATTTATGTCCCCATAATCAAGGAGTACACCAATGTATTTCAGTGAAAACATCTAAAAACAATGAAGTGGTCCAATCAAGCATTCATTTGCAAATTCTGTAGGCACAGATGAATCAGTTACATCTTGTTCCTGCTACTTTCGAGTAGAGAATATTTTATTCATAAGCCTTGATCTTTAAGGTAAAAGTGGGCCTTAGTTGGCTGACCTCATTTACCACTTCTTATTGGATGACCAGCTTGATCTTATACTTGGTGACTCCTATCGCAATAAATAGACCAAAAGTGAAAATCATGCAGTATCTTTTTCTGATGAGTCAATGTATTGATAAGGTATGACGATATTTTTCTTAGGTACAAGTCTTATACACAGTGTTAACTTATAATAGATATATCAAAGATTAAAGTAAAATTAAAAAAAATATCAGTGACTTTCTAGGTTTATGAATTCAGTTAGCTAAATATCATTAAACTCTTTAATCAATATCAACAAGATGTTATGATCCCTTAGGCTTCGTTTACTTTGGTAAACCTATTTCTAAACAAGGATTCGTTACGCGTTGAACAAAAAGGCTAGTGATATAACAACTAGTGTTGTTATGAAATAACTACCCCACTAGTGATAATAAGGACAATTGCAGTATGTTTGACAACATCGTTAGGACGATTGTCCTCGTAGTTGTATTTCCCTATTGCAAGTTGCAACAACTCAAACAACACGAGTGATGCTCCGAAACAATGAGATTTGCTATATTATTCACAAATTATGACGGACGAATAAAGTTTTGTACTATTCATTTTACCTATATATTATATAAAATTTATTACAAATTGTGATGTATTGAAAAAAGCTGCATGCATTATTCAATTATTCACAATTTTCCTTTTACTATAAAAAGGTTATTCTTATAATCCACAAAATAATATCATACAACTCTTTGATTGAAAAAGTATGTTGTTAAGTTATTGTTGAGAAACTACAATTGAATTTAATTGTCATTAATTTTTTAAAAGAGTTAGTTAGTAGATACAACTGAAAAATCCAGCTCAATAAGCAACACATTACACAATTTTCAGCCTTTGTGAATTATGAAAATATCATGACTCATTGGCACAATAATTTATGCACATATTATAACTATAACTTATGCTCGGTGAAAATTATAACTATCATGATTCAAAAATCTTACTAAGTTGTAAGGGCACCTACCCTTCTCCATAGGTGAATTTCATTCATTATTAACCATTTATACGAGTGAAGAGAGAAAATATGCAGAAAAGAAATAAGGTAAAATAATGATAAGTCTACAATCTGAGGTAAAACAAATCAGAACGTTCGCAGAAATGAAATACAACACCAAGAATTAGTGATACAAGTACAAGAGTGACTGTCACGACCCAGACCGCCGTGAGTGGCACCCACCCAACCCCCCAATGAGCGAACCAATAGAGTCCAACTCTTAGCATAACCTAACAGCTTAAAATCAGTGTGCAGAAATATAAACTAGCAATTGATCATACTAAAATCAACTCTAATGAATAAATATAACCTGCGGAAATCCTTCCTAGAACCTAAAAGTCATCGTATCAAAAATATCTACCCAAACTAGAGTACGGGGATGCAACCCCAAATATAAAAATAGTCTAAGCCCGAAATAAATGGGCTACAACTCAACTAGATGGACACCAAGACAGCTTGGTCGAACTACTCACCCTTGATATCTCTGAATGTCAGGTCTACAAGTGAAGACGTACATCAACCGCCGGAAGATTTCCTGTACTCACAAAAAGACAAGCAAGTCCAGTATCAGTACATAACCATCATGTACTGGTAGGATCATCAGCCAGTTCCAAATAGATAGTGTATGAGTAGTACAGAAACACATATGAAAGTCAACATGTATTCCTAGACTACAAGTCTTCCCCTAACCTGTCCCCACATGTAAACCACTTCCCAACTGTGATCAACAAATCCACAACAACAACAAGTGTACCACGTTACATATCCTGGACCCACCCTGGATCCCCTCTAGACAACACCTAAGTGTCAGACATATAACCCGATCTACACCAAAACCAAACTCATAAAGCAAGTAACAACCCGGCCTCTCAAGGACCAAAATGCACAATCACAAATCATAACACAATCCAGTCCACTCAGGGAACCATTAAATAAAGATGCAACAACATGATAAAGTAAACTCGTACCAGGCGTGGTACCCGAGTCAACTGTTAGTATTATTCCGTACCAGGCGTGGTACCCAAGCCAACCATTAGTATTATCCCATACCAGGTGTGGTACCCTAGCCGACTGTTAGTATTACCCATACCAGGCGTGGTACCCGAGCCAATCAAATATCATACAAAAATCCAACAGTCACAAACAATGAACAATCAACACTTGTAAACCAACAAGCAATAACACCTGGTTCATTTCACAAGACTGAAAACAGGACTTTTGGACATTCCTAAATCATTCCCTAAGCAATACAAACCATACAAATACTTAGACCTAAGTACACAAACACACAATGCATACATGAATCAATAACCATCACCTACCTCGAATTATTCCAAGCTCTATTGAACCGGAGCTTTTCCTCTTTCAAGATCGCTTGCTTGTTCTTGGTCTAGAAACAAAAACACAGTAACCACAAATTAATTCTCATGGCCTACAAATTACTCGGATTATGAAAACTCCTAAATCCTAGGCCAACCATGATCATTCCATCCATTCCCGGGCTCTCCCACCATTAATTCACCTAAATTTATTATTTTTACGAATTTCCTTAGGGAATTATGGCTAAGTGATCATTATCCATTATCAAGAATCAAGACCCAAGAACTCTAGCACCCTAGAATTTCCTTTTTTCCTGGATTCTACCATTCTCAGGTCATCCCAACCTTTTCTCAAGTCCACCCCTAGCAATTCTATAGCATAGGAAAGATATCATGGAGTTTGGGGAGTAGAATCCTTACCTTTAGGACAAAAAATGATGAAAAACTGGTAGAAATCGCCCAAAATTAACCCTTCTTCTCCCAAAACATTTCAAGAAAAACTGAACTATTTTGGGGAAGTTTCTGCGTTAAATCCCATCGTGCTCCGCTATAGCGATCCGCTCTGCTATAGCGGTACCACCGTAGCGGAGTCTTCCACTATGGCGTAGGCTGACCAACGCTGACTTCCACTATAGCAGTATTTTCTCCGCTATGGTGGTTGACACGGGATAGAAAGTCGTAAAATCTCCAAAACTGATCTATTTTACAACACACTAATTTTTCCAACGTCCTGAAATAACCCCTTCACGTCAATCTTGATTTCGGGAGTTCTATTTGCCCGAATTCAATTCTGAAAAATCTCTCGGACTCCTTTATGCCTTATATACAAGGATAACTAGCTTAAATTCACACATCTACCCCAACCATTACCCAGATTTCCCTAGACTATAACTCGCTCCAAAACTGATCGAGACTAGCCTAGCCCAGAATTTTAAACTCCCAAACTCAGAGTTTTCTAACTCTAAAAATTGGCATGAATGGTTTTTCCGTAACAATGGACCTGGTCATTACAACAAATACCAATTTACCTATCGTTCATCCCCAAATGATCAAACCTCGAAAATACAGAAAGTAAAGAGCGAAAAGAGTAGTACCTGTATCCTCAAACAAGTGAGGGTACATGTCCCGCATATCCCTCTCAGTTTCCCAAGTGGATTTCTCAATCGGACGATGCTTCCATTGGACCTTTACCTTACTGATCACATTTGTCCTTAATTTTTGGACATCCCAATCAAGAATCAAAACCGGTTCCTCTTTATAGCGAAGATCCTTATCAAGTAGCACCTTATCCCACTTGATGATGTAGTCCCCATTCCCATGGTATCGCTTTAGCATAGATATATAAAACACCAGATGGACACCCGACAGACTGCGTGGCAACGCCAATCTATAAGCGACGGGCCCTACGATCTCAAGAACTTCAAACGGTTCGATAAACCAAGGGCTGAACTTGTCCCTCTTACCGAAACACATAACACCCTTCATTGGTGACACTTTCAACAATACCTGCTCACCAATTTGAAATTCCATGTCCCTTACCTTGTGATCCGCATATCCCTTGTACTTGCTTTGGGCAGCTAGCAACTTGGTTTGAATGCCTCTTACCTTTTCTTGCGCTTCCCTTACCAAGTATATGCCCAAAGGCTTTACATTGCCTTTCTCAAACCACCCAATCGATGACCTACAACTTCTCCCATACAGAGCCTCGAACGATGTCATGTCGATACTGGAGTGGTAGCTATTGTTGTATGAGAACTCACACAATGGTAGAAACTGGTCCCAATGACCCTCGAAGTCAATCACACATGCTCTCAGCATGTCCTCCAATACCTGAATCGTCCTCTCCGACTGACCATCACTCTGAGGATGGAAGGCTGTACTAAAGGTGAGTTGAGTGCCCAACTCCTCATGCAACTTACCCCAAAACTTGGAGGTAAACTGCATACCCCTATCTAAAATGATGGACAGTGGCACTCCATGCAATCTCACGATCTCCTTCACGTAGAGGTTTCAGGAGTATCCAAAGTAGCAACTGATTGTTGATCAACCACAACATCATTACTAGGAGCATCTATATGTTCTACACTCTGATTATCATTTTGATCCTGCTCACCATCTACATTATTATTTTGGGTTCCTTCATGTACAATAGATGAATCAGTAATAGAAACTGGATCAGTATCGACTAAGCTCTCATTATTCTGAGAATATTTTCTCAGTCTTGTCAATATCTTTAATTGTTTGGTCTTCAAAGAACACTGCATCACGACTTCTAATAAGCTTATTATCAATCGGATCATAAAATAGATATCCAAACTCATCTTGACCATAACCAATGAAGATGCACTGCTTAGTTTTAGCATCCAGTTTTAGTCTCTCATCTTTTGGAACATGCACACAAGCTTTACACCCAAAGACTTTCAAGTGATCATAGGAAACATCTTTAGCAAACCAAACACTATTTGGAACATCACCATCCAAAGCAACCGCAGGAGACAAGTTGATAACATAAGCAACAATGTTAAGTGCTTCTGCCCAAAAGGAATTCGGAAGTTTAGCCTCTGAAAGTACACATCTAACTCTCTCAACTAGAGTTCTATTCATCCTCTCTGCCAAGCTATTCAACTGAGGCATCTTGGGTGGAGTTTTATGATGACGAATTCCTTGCGTTTTGCAATAGTTATCAAAGGGACCAATATATTCACCGCCATTATCAGTGCAAATACATTTTAATTTCTTTTCCATTTGTCTCTCACATAAGGCTTGAAATTCCTTAAAAACATCAAGTACTTGATCTTTGGATTTTAAAGGATATACTCAGAGCTTACAAGAATGATCATCAATGAAAGTCACAAAGTAAAGTGTACCATATTTTGACTTTACTTTAAAAGGACCACACAAGTCTGAGTGAACTAGCTCCAATAATTCAGGCTTTCTTGAAACGGGATGACTGTGAAACAAAACTCTTTTCTGTTTCCCGGCTAAGCAATGTACACATCTTTTCACCTTTGCTGGTTTCACACCAGCAAGCAAATTCTTCTTAGAGAAACGTGCAATTACCCTCTCGTTCATATGACTTAGCCTCTTGTGCCACAATTCTGATGAAGTGTTACTTTCTACTAGATTTACAGAGTCACTAAGGATAGAACCTTGTGTCATATATAAATTAGCATTCTTTCTTCCTCGAGCTACAACTAATGAGCCTTTGGTGAGCTTCCATTGGCCATTAAACAAGTCATTATGGTAGCTGTCATCATCTAGAGATCAAATTCAAAGGAATGTCTGGAGCATGCTTCACATTTTGAAGAACTAACGTTGTACCAATATTAGTCTTCAAACAAACTGTACCAACACCAAACACCTTAACTTCACCAGCATTTCCCATCTTCAACACTCCACAACTAACAAGAGTATAAGATGAAAAAAAGTTCTTCCTTGGTGTGACATGAGATGTAGCTCCAGAATCTACTATCCAACTTGTATCTTGAGATACAAAATTGACGACGTTTTTATCAGAAGCAAAAAGAAGATCTTCTCGTACAACAGCTACAACATTATTTCCGCTATTTTCTTCTTTCTTTCCTTCTCTAATTTCTTGCTTCAGCTTATTGCAGAACCTCCTAATATGTCCTTTCTTTCCACAATGATGGCATGAAATATTCTGATACCCCGACCTTGACTTACTTTTGCTTTTACCCCTATTTTTCAAATTTCTTATTTTGTCTCTCCCACGTTCTTCTGTAAAAGAACATCTGAATGTGAGGATGAGCCTTGAGATTTTCTCCTTACTTCTTCATTCAATACACCACTCTTGGCATATTCCATAGTCACCTTGCCACCAGGAGCTGAATTTGTTAAAGAAATACGAAGAGTTTTCCAAGAATCTGGTAGAGTATTAAGAAGCCAAAGTCCTTGTATCTCATCGTCAAAATTGACACTCATTCCAGACAGCTGATCAAGGACACCTTGAAAATCATTGATATGATCAAGAATAGGACTTCCCTCCTTGTACTTAAAGGTCATCAATTGCTTTAGTAGAAACAACTTGTTATTGCCACTTCTTGAAGCGTAAAGTGTCTCCAACTTTTCCCACAATGTTCTAGCATGTGTCTCATTCACAATGTGATTGCGAACATTGTCTTCAACCCATTGTCTAATATATCCACATATTTGTTGGTGCTTAAAGTCCCAATTCTCATCAGTCACAGACTCGGGTTTATGAGCAGCGAAAATGGGAAGATGCATCTTCTTCACAAAGAGTAGATCTTTCATCTTGCTTTTCCATATGTTGTAATTACTCCCGTTTAAACATACCATCTTGATCATATTTGCCTCCATAAAAAATCCTTGATACCTAACCAAGTCTCCGATACCACTTGTTATGACGAAAAGCGACAAACCCAAAAGTAGAGAAAATAAAGAACACCAAAGTTAACGTGGAAAAACTCTTCAAATCGAAGGTAACAACCACGGGATCACAAAGACCCAAATAGCTCCACTATAAAAATAAGAGAGTTACAAATATTCTCCAATAATAGCTACACAACAAGTGTCAAGCAACGGAGAAACAATAGCTACACCAACAAACTAAATCAAGAGAAATCATCCGAAATAGAACTTCTGTTCGGGACTCAAAATGAGATACTGCGGACCTCCAAAATCCGATCTCCACCTTCAAATCAACCACCACGATGGTAGGAACACACAATCAAAAATTCAACCCGATCCAACGGTGAACGAACTGACAAACACAATTTGAAGGTGGATGGTCGGAGAGCAAAAACTGCAGCGAAATTCTCCCTTTTCTTCTCTCTTGTCTCTTGGTGAAATCTCTCTCAAAAATCTCTCTTATGTGCTATTGTGTTTCAAAGACAAATCCCAATGAGCCTTTTTTAATAATTCTCTCAAAAGTAGTCCTATTTATAGATGATGAGTGGTGCTTTTTCCATAAGCCAAAACCAACTCCAAGTAGGATTAAGAATCTAACTCCAAATATAAATACACATCCAACTCCTATTCCAAATAGGATTGGAGACTTACCAAAAGAGAATAGGACAAGGCCATGGGCTTTTGGCTGGAACATGGGCTTTAGCCCAACAGAAACTACATTGATTAAAAAAAGATACAATAAAAAATTAAATTATGAAACGAAAGTGAAACACATACCAAAAAATCGAGTGTTGTACTCGTGTGATACATTTTTTATGGCTAAAATGAGATTAAACAAAGAGTTTTTAGTCTAATAATTTGTTCAGATTCATAGTGAAGATTTGGATATATAAAGGTTTTACATGGAAAGGAAAATGAACCATCCTCTTAAAGGTAAATTTAAGAGCTTTTAAATCTAATTATTGTACAAACTTTTCAATATGAAACGTATAATATCAGTGGGCTTGAGCATTTATACTTATTTGTACTGAATTAGGTTTATTATTCATGAATATATTTATTTTTTAATCATAAAAATGAGGTGAAAGGCCAAAAAAATGACAATACTCTATAATTAATACTCTTCTTATTCATGAATTAATTTATTGAGTTAAATTCACAATGTCCACATACTAATAAAAATGAGGTGGAAGGCCTAATTCTTTTTCCTAATTATATATATAATTCTTCTAATTGCTAAATATTTTCCTAATTCTTTTTCCTTTCATTAATAAGAAATTTGAGTGGTTGGAACAATAAAAAATATTTTATTAGTATGTGGACATTATGAATTTAACTCAATAAATTAATCCATGAATAAGAAGAATAATAATTATAGAGTCATTTATTGTTATTACAAACATTAAAAAATAGGATAAAAATAAATAAATAGGAAAAGTCTCAATAAAAGGAGAAAAAAGATAAATGTAAATGAAGGCCATAGAGAAATGTCACATCACCTTGTCTATAACCCTCCTTTATACATATAGATTCGTCTAGAGATGTACGATCTTTAAGGTTTCAACTCAAAATAAGTTTCTCATCCTAATAAATTTGAGCTAATTACTTTATCTCTTCAAATATTAGATCTTTATTGAGTTAGCTAAACAAGTCAACATTAATCATTTTTAATAACTTATATTTATTTTGCTTTTAGTTTTATAATTCATATTCCTTAGAAATTTTACACCCATCAATATGAATTACACCCACGTTACTATCAATATGAAATATGCGTGTGTTTGAAAACTAGTATATATATGTGCCTATATTTCTATGGTCGTCGTTCAATAGTGAAGTGCATGTGATTTCTCTTTAGTGTAAACTGGACAAGGTTAATGGGTATATTTTTATCCACATTAGCGAATCATTACCCTTTTCCTATAAGATTCACAATCATTTCCTATCTTCCCTTATTACGTACATAAATTCTCTATTCCTAGTTCAATGATATACCACAAATAGTGTTTGACGGTTGATCAGTCAATCAAATAATTAAGATCAAGCGAAGATAAATAACTCAATAGTTGGAAATCAAAATAAACAATACGATATTCAATTTCAACTTTCATGTTCAACCACAACCCTAGATACTAAAAGGTTTAGCTATTCATGAATCTCTTTGGAAGAAGAGAATTCATGAATTTACAAAAAAATAATGAAAATAAAAAAAGAAAATAAAAGACACTTTTTTGAGCTTTGCCCCAACCTTTGGCTTCACAAAATTAGAATAATCCCATAAAAACGTGAAAAGGGGATATTTATAGAGTTTAGGAAGTCTTGGCCTACAACAACCACATATAACAGATGACAAGTTCTTACTACACATGTTTCATTCACAATTAAAACTCATAACAACTACTCCAAAACCTCAGCATTAAGAACAAACTCTATGATATTAGCAAATTTATACAAGTCATATAACCAAGAGATCAAGCACTTTACCTATCTTTCATCAACCATGTGGCCTCATTATAAGAGAGTTACCCATATTCACTCACAAGTATACATAATATCACATAAATGGACATAAGAATAATATTTCACTCACTCTCATAAAGAATTTCACATGCGACATATGATGAACCATAGGCTTTTCCTTAGTGTACTACTATACTAATATAGGAAAGTCAAATCTAAGATCAAGTAGGACAATCAACGTTATAATGTAGGCTAAGGGATGGATATAAATTATTTGATTCAAATAACGACTATCCTCCCTATGCACTTTAATACATCACAATTCATTCATCTTTTGCTCAATCTTCAATCAACTAACTTCTTCATCTATTCTTCTCACCCATAGTTTTCTTTGTTTTCTCATCTCTTTAAGCAAGTTCACACCATTAGCAAGGAGCAATCAACTTATCACCTTTTTTTTCTTTTTTTTTCTTGTTTCTTTCTTTCTACTCCCAACTAATAGCATATGAATTTTTTCTTGCACCCTTAGCCTTTTCTTCAGTCTTCCAACTTCAAATATTCCCTTTTTCTACTCTTACCTCTTTCAAACTTCTCATTTTTCAATTATAGTGCTTAGGAGTTTGGATTTTCAAGCTCAATTAGAACAAAAGGATTAAGCTTCAGATGTGGCTATCAAAGAACAAGCTAAAGACTCAACAAGGCTAACTAGGATCACTTTTGGGTAGGTGAAAAGAAGGACAAAAATAGGCTAATAAAAGAAACGCCTATATCATCTCCTAAACTCAACATTCCTGATTTCTCTTTGCAAATATACCAGGAAAGTTCTAGACATCAATATGCAAATATGAAATATCACAAAATCCTAACATACATAGCACATGTTCAACTCAAAATGGATCCATATCGACCCTCAATCAAATAAACAATAACAGGATTTACAATATAAGCTAATAATCACACAAGAGTCATGAAAATGAGCCTAGGTGTCTCAAATAAAGTCATTGACTTTTTCACATGTTTTTGAATTAAAAATCAAACTTGTATCATTCGGGTAGTTAAGTACCTAACTTGAGAACCTATCAATTAAATTGCCCTATTGACTCCCTAACTCCTAATGACTAACTTTCCTTAAAACGGTTGTCAACCATCCATCATTGGGAAAGTCATTCTACCTAAAAAAATAAAAACTACTACTAAAAATAAAATTTACTCGATTCAAAGGGCTCTCTCTTGATAAATAAAAAAAAAAAAGCCAAGGAGCGGGAGAAATATGACTCTACTAAAGAACTAAAAAAAAGACTATCCTAACTAAAGGATAAAAGAAAATGTCTATGTTTTTAGAACTTTTCTCATTTTTTTCAATGTTCATCTGACTTAGATATAAAAAAATAACTCAACAACCTTTGGAATACATCACCCTCAATAAATATCGAAAGACATCCCACTCCACATTTATATTCATGCTTTACTCCCAAAGCAATAATTAAGATAAAAATTAGGTTAGAGATACTCTATGAGGCCCTCTCAAGCCTAGCTAGCAGCATATTTCTCTTAATTTTTCTACCAAGGGGGTGAATGACCCCACACTTAAGCTTCAGCCGTGCTCCTTACCTTTCAAATTCGGGTACTTAGACTTCTCCAAACCTGCACAAACAAAAACAAAAAAAAAGAAGTGACATTATAAAAATAAAATAAGAACTAAACTATTACAAATGGTGTTGCCTCCTTATCTTAGGCGTATTTATACACCTAAGTGTCATTATCTATGCACGTTTAGTTTAGTTTTGAGGATAACTTGATGTGCTATTGAGGTATATATTGTGTAAGTGTGTAATTTGTGGATAACATACATGTTTATAGTGTTTAAGGTGCATTTGGAACAAGTAATGAATCAAAATGATCAAATAGAGTTTAGACGAGGAAACTAGTATTGCTAGCTTGAGCTATGCGTCCTTTAGTGTACTTTGATGAGATCTATTGTGTTGTATGGACTAATGTGTGTTATGAACTATTGTAGAAGACCATTTAAGGATATATGAAAGATAAATAAAGCCTACAAACATCTATAAACCATTGGGACATAAAGGAAGATCGGAAGCTTGCGTTGGAGGTGAAAAAGAGACGACAAAACACACCTCCATGCCACAGAAGCTGGCTGCCATTTTATTGGCATGGCACGGAGGCAAGCCAACTGCAGTTTCCATAGGCCTACCATGTTAAGGCCGTGTCACGGTAGTGGGTGTCCATGATTTGGCCGTGGCATGGACCTTGTCCTCCGCGATATTGAGGTGCCATGGACCTTGGTCTCGTTGGGTGAAACTTATCCTACACTATAAATAGGACACTTAGCTTCAATTGTAAACACTTCTGGACATTTTTGGATTGCAAGAACACAAAGCGGAGGTTGCCTTAGGGTTCTTATTCTCTACTTTTTCTTTACTTAATTCTTGTATGAACTACATCAATTTTGTTATTATGAATTAGATTATGAGTGGATAAACACCCTCTTTCTAAGGTTGAGGCTACACATGATTGCTTGATTATGATTATATAGTTGGTTTAATTATTTATCATGTCATGTGATTGTTCTTACGTTCTTGTTTTAACTATTTTAAAGCGTCATGAACTTTAGGATAAATTAAAGTCTCAAAACAAATTGACCATAGGATTTGAGGGACGAAATGAAGAACGTAGGGAGTGTGGATCATATCTTTTGTTGTTACTTAGCAATTTTAAAGTATGATTTGCAATTAGGATAGTGATATATCTAAACTCCCCACTTGGTTAGTAAAATGGGAAGATAGTTGAATGCATCCAAATTAAAAATTCACATCTCCGCTCAACGATGTAGATGTAAGATTAATTTGGGTAGATGACTTAGAGGATGACCATTCCCAAGTTATAATATCAACCCTGTAGATTAATGATCACAATAAACACCAACACCAACTATAAACCATAGTTATGCATGAATGTGTAGTGAATGCCTCAACCCTAGATCTCTCCATATATTGTCTACAATCCGAATTTCATATTGTCATTATTTCCAATATTTAGTTACAAAAACAAAGCTCAAACTCTTGGTTATGAGTCACACTTGTTTAACTTCAACAGTAATAATTAAGTTGGATTGTTTGCTAAACACCAAGTTCTTATGGGATCGACATTCAGCTCACAAGAGCCACTTTATTACTTGCACGACCATGTACACTTGCGTGTGCGCTTTGAAAAAAATAAGTTTTTGGCACCATTGCCGAGGACTTGAGAAATTAGCAACCTTCTAATTTTTGGGTTTTACTAATTTGTTTGATAAGTGCTAATAACTTGGTCTTAGATACTGAATTTGCAGGTACAGATCTGAATCTCGAGCAAGCTGGCAAGGGATAGGGAATTGGTGAATCACATCCCAAACCTGAGCGACACTTGCACTAATTAAGAAGCGAAGCAACACTTCTCTACCCAATCCAGCAAGTCTAACAGGCTGAGACTATTACTGCAGTCATGGCTGATGAACCACCACCAACCCATAGGACAGTTCACAAAGTGGCAATCTCACTCGCAACTAATATGACCTCCTATATTTAGAAACCAGCCGTAGGAGGCAGATTTCAGCTGAAACAGAACATGGTGCAATTGTTGCACATAAGCGGACAGTTTATAGGGTTGTCACATAAGGACCCACAAGTTCATCTCAAAAACTTTCTGGAGATTAGTGACACGTTCATTCCTGCAGGAGTCTCCACAGACTACGTAAGGCTCACACTTTTCCTATTTTCACTTTTGGGAGAAGCAAAGAAATGGTTGAAGGCACAACCTTCAAGTTCAATCACTACTTGGGATGATTTGGCAAAGAAGTTCCTTATTTGATTCTTTCCATCAGGCAAAACTGCAAAGTCGAGGAGTGAAATCTTGAGTTTCAAGCAAAATCCAGATGAGAATCCCTATCATGCATGGAAGAGTTTCAAGTCTCTTCTTAGAGATTTTCCACATCACCAGCAGAATAACGAGGTATTAGCTCATATCTTAGTTGAAAGCCTTGATCACAACACAAATTTTTTGCTAGATTCAACGGCAGGTAGTTGATGTGCCGCCATTTTACGGCACTTTCGACTCCTTTTAACTAAGAACAATCGTACGTTTTCAAGCAACCGTCGTCGTTTTTGATGTTTTTATGTTGTATTTGTAGGAAATGGAGACAAACATGGAAACGAAAGGAAATACGCGAAAAAGAGCAGTCTGGATAAGAGTGACGGTTCAGGTGACGGTCCGTCAAGGGTGTGACGGTCCGTCACCCAAACCGTCACACCAAGGCAGCAAGTGAGGCAGTCCACTGCCTAGTGGCGACGGTCCAGGCGACGGTCCGTCAACCCTATGACGGTCCGTCAGCCTTGGCCGTCACACTTAGGCAGTCCGCGACGCGGAATCCGAGCATTTTTGGGATTGGTTTCCTAGACTCCTATAAATACCCTATGTTAGTTTTATTTTAATTATTCATTCAATATACAATAGTTCTCCCAATAGTTTTAAGAGTTTTTGAGCGAGTTTTGAGAGAGGAAACGCGCTACACACGGTTTCCTTCTCCTCAAGCTTGTTCTTGAATCGTTCTTGGGATCTTGGTTTTTCTTGTTCTTGGATAATTGAAGATTGTTTTCACGATATTGTAAGAATCCATTCTCTTTATTATGAATACAATTCTCTTCTCTTTTCTTTATAGCATGATTAACTAAACCTCGCCATGGCAAATGTAGCGATATAGATTTCGGGTAGCGTTGGGTTCAATATATGTATTGTCACATTATTAATCATTCATTATTTAACGTTTTCTAGTGGTTGCAAACATTAAAACATGCCTAGGTTTAAGTTTGCTTGAGTAAAGAGATTAAAACCGGGAAACTTGATTAACAACAAGGATTCGAGACTACTAACTCTCGTCTAATGATTAATGCTGTAACTAGATTAATCTACTTGATGTTTAGGATTGAAATCTAAAAAGCACATTTTTTCGAGGTCGAGAGAATAGAAAAGGAAATTTGTCTATTTGGTTGAGAAACGTTTAGACGATACCATTACTTCAATCACATCGTGACACGCATATAAAAAGAACCCGATTAAGCCTAGAATTGACATTGTTACCAACGCCATGGTAAACACTTCCCTAGTTCATTCTCCTATTGATTATCATTCATACGTTAATTGTTCGTTTTGTTTACGCATTGTTTACACAAAACCCCCCCTATTTACCGGAAACTATTGACGACTAGTCACATACTTCACTAAAGGCTTAATCTTCACCATATTCTCTGTGGGATTCGACCCCAACCTTTGTTGGGTTCTATATTTGACTACGACCGCTTACGCTTCTTTAATTAGAGGTGTAGTTTGGGCGTTATCAAAAAGTGGCGCCGTTGCCGGGGAATACGGTTGTTAATTAAGTCTGGTGTGTTTATTTGACTCTTAGTCATAATTTTCTGCTTTACGTTTATTTGTTGTTTTTGTCTTTGACAGGGTACACAGTTGTGCATGCCAAGTACCCGAAGTTCGGGGGAACAAATTTTACCTTACGACCCCGAGCTTGCTAGAACATTGAGGCAGAATATGGCTGCACAACTAGAGGCAGCGAGGATCGCTGCAGAACTGCAGGCCCAACAAAATCTGAATGCTGGTGGTCTGCAAGATAAGATCGCATGGAATGATGAAGATCTCGACTTAGATGGAGCTGGCGCTATGGGCGCCATTGTTGTTCCACCGCTACCGCCCGGAGCCAAGTTCAACATCACTAGCACGATGATCCAGCTGTTGAACTTGAGAGGAGTGTTCCGAGGTGTCGCTGGGGAGGATCCAAACCAGCACCTAATGAATTTTGTGGGTATATGCAAGTCGTTTGAACTACCGGGCGTGAGTCAGACAGCGATCAGGCTCAGATTGTTTCCGTTGTCTCTGTCTGATGAGGCAGCATTGTGGTTGACAGAGCTGACCCCCGACTCTATCGCAACGTGGGGAGAGTTGAGAGGAGCTTTCCTAGAAAGGTTCTTTCCTCCCTCTCGGATGATACAGTTGAGGGACGAGATTAGCAACTTTAGGCAGCAACCGCACGAAGCACTGCACGAGACTTGGTTGCGATTCAAAAAGAAGATAACACAATGCCCGAACCATCAGTTGACCGATAACCTTTTGATGCAGACGTTCTACCGGGCACTGAATTCGGCTACCAAGCCGACGTTAGACAACGCAGCAGGTGGTGCATTCATGGGTCTCACCTTTGTTGAGGCCACAACTACTTTGGACAGGCTCACCAAAACCAACAGGGCCTAGCACACACGAGATTCAGAGGTGGCAGCTAGTACGTATGTAGTTGGTGTGTCAGCTGAGCAGCGCAGAAAAGAGGAGGAGCGCGACCAAGACATGGCGCATCTGAAAACGCAGTTGGACCTACTGACCAAGCACTTGTTCTCAGGAGGTATGGAGAAGGTAAAAGCTGTGGGTTCCCAAGGTAGAGCAGCAGAGTTGGAAACTGAGGAAACGAATTACTTGGGGGGTTTCCAGGCCAATGGCCAAGGAAACCAAGGGCGGAACTATCAGAGAGACAACCACTATGAGAAAACTGACTACAGAGATCGCGACCAAGGAAACTGGAGGAACCACACTGATAAAGGTGGGTTGTATGTTCCACCTGGTAATCGGGATAGAGCTAGCACTGAGACAGGGACGTCGAAATTGGAGAGCATGATGGCAAAGATGCTGCTGAAGGTGGAATCGACTGACTCTGGGGTAAAGGAGATGAGGACTGAGTTATCAACGTTGAGTCAGGTAGTAGAGTCACATTCCACCGCGATCAAGCAGCTGGAGCAGCAAGTAGGGCAAATCTCGGCATCTCTGAACCAAAGGAAGACAGGTACCTTGCCGAGTGACACGACTCATCCAAGGAATGACGCTAGCTGTATGGCGATCACCACAAGAAGCGGCAAAATATTACCGGAATCACATCCGGTAATTCAGACTCAAGGTGATGTTGCGGATGATGAAGAGGCGGTAGAGGAGGAAACTCCAAAGCCCGCGGGAGAAAAGTAAGGAAGCTGAAAAGCTTCCAACTATGATGCCTCGACCACCACCTCCGTTCCCACAGCGTTTGAAGAAGAAAGCTGACGATGGTAAGTTCCTGAACTTCATGACCATGCTGAAGCAGATTTCAATAAACATACCATTGGTGGAAGCGCTGGAACAAATGCCCGGTTATGCCAAGTTCATGAAGGACTTGATTACAAAGAAGAGGTCGGTAAGTTTTGAACCGGGAGATAACCTCCACCACTGCAGCGCTATTTCTTCAAGGTCCTTAGTCGAAAAGAAGGAAGATCCAGGTGCTTTCACTATTCCCTGCACTATTGGGAAGCTCAACTTAGGGAAATCCTTGTGTGATCTAGGTGCTAGCATCAACTTGATGCCGCTAGCCGTCTACAAATAACTGGGTTTGGGAGCTCCTAAACCAACGTCCATAAGAGTGATGATGGCTGACCGTTCAGTAAAGCGACCTGTGGGAGTATTGTCTGATGTGCTAGTAAAGATCGGTAAGCTTATCTTCCCAGCTGACTTTGTGATCTTGGATTGCGAAGTGGATTTCGAAGTTCCCATAATCTTGGGACGACCATTGCTAGCCACAACAAGAGCATTGGTTGACATGGAGAAAAACGAACTAACCTTCCGATTAAACAATGAAGTGGTCAAGTTCGATGTGTCCAAATTGATGAAGCAACCAAGTGACATGAGGGTGGTCGCGGTCATCAATGCTATTGAGGAAGGCCCTGCGGACGCATATCTTGAGGAGAAGCAGGTAAAGGAAAGCGGTGAAAGGTCAAGAAAAAGAAAACACCGCAAGAGAATCTGCAAAGAAAGAGCGAAGAAGTTGTCGCGACTAGCGATGGAGCCCAAAAAGGAAGCTGGAACGCCACACTCCATCGAGTTCTCTTGTTTTGGAGACCCTGGCGGTCTCCAACATCATTCCAGAATCTGAGTCATATCGACTTCACAGGTATTCCTTTCTCTCACAGATTTTAGCTTTCATATGGATGCATTGGGGACAATGCATGAGTCTAAGTTGAGGGTGTGGGGAAACCTGTGAGTCACCACCGAGGGTTTTTGTTGCCGTGTTTCTTTTTCCTCCGGTGTGCTATCTAGTAGAACTGGCATGTTTAGGTTGTTAGTTTAAATTATTTTTTTTTAGTGTCTATAGTGATAAATTGGCGTTTTTGTGGACTAAAAAGAGGCCCCTTAAAATTTTTTTGGTTGTGCACTTATGTTGAAACGATTGACTGTCTGGATCTTTGGATGTCATTGTGTGATCATGATTAGAATGAGTATGCTTAAGCCGAGCAGCTGTTTGATAGTTGGTAGTGGTATAGTTTCTTGGTGCCAAGAGTGTGTGAGCGTATTTTGTATAAATTCTTACTCTGTGCATGCATCTAGAACTTGCCCGGTCTATTTTGTTAAGTTTGAAGTTTGGTTGCTTAGGAAAGGATCACAGGCCCTTTTTGTGTGCAGTCCACTTAACCTAAAAGACCGTCCAAATATAAATAACCCCTTTGATCCCTGTTTGAGCCATAATTGACCTTGTTCTTTCAATAACCTGTCACCATTCCTGTTTAACTTTGAATCCCTATTTTGGCCCTAGTCCTTCCTTGGACATCGTGCACCTCAACTCAGGCAATCAACCTAAGTTGAGGGTGGCTACTATAGAGATAAACCCTGTTTTGGCCCTGGTCCTTCCATGGATATGGTGCACCTCAACGCAGGCAATCAGCCCAAGTTGAGGGTGGCTACTACAGAGGTGAATGATAAGAAAAAGAGGATGAAGAAGATTGGTTGGGAATAGAATGAAAATTCGGGTGTGTGCCTAAGAAAAGAAAAGAAAAATAAAAAGAGATAAAAAAGATCGAAAAAGTAATAAAAAGAATTGTCAAGATAAAGAGGCCGCACCTGTAGCTAGAGAGAAGGAAATAAAAAGGTGAAGAAGGATGGGCAAAATAAAGTTATGTGGTAATAAGAAGTCGGTAGTTCCAAGGAGGGCTTAGTCACTAACCCCTAAATGTACCATACCTGCACCTGAAACCTCATTACAAGCCTAAACAAGTCCTGTAGTGATCCTGAGCGGCTTTCTGAAGAACTGACATAGAATAGTAAGGGCAAGCCTATGGTATCGCATGTGCATTGTTTGAAATCGTTTGTGAGGGTGAGCGCTTACCTAGTCCCAAATCTTGTGTATGGGATTTCTTTGTGGTGAGGACACCAAGATGTCTGTATTGTCTATTGATTGTTAGGATAGCTGCGCGTGTGTATGTAGAATGTTCTATCATATCGGAATGACATATTTGGATCCTTGCAAGTTAGTGTTTCATACATTTGTGTGCTACGAAGGAGCTGGATTTAATGAACTAATGAATGACCATGAGTTGCTATAGACACGAATTTGTTTTCTTAGTTGAGTCGTCGTATTGTTTTTTGTTTATGTCATGTTGCTTGAGGACAAGCGAACATTTTAAGTTGAGGGTGTTGATGTGCCGCCATTTTACGACACTTTCGACTCCTTTTAACTAAGAATAATCGTACGTTTTCAAGCAACCGTCGTCGTTTTTGATGTTCTTATGTTGTATTTGTAGGAAATGGAGACAAACATAGAAACGAAAGGAAATACGCGAAAAAGAGCAGTCTGGATAAGAGTGACGGTTCAGGTGACGGTCCGTCAAGGGTGTGACGGTCCGTCACCCAAACCGTCACACCAAGCCAGCAAGTGAGGCAGTCCACTGCCTAGTGGCGATGGTCCAGGCGACGGTCCGTCAACCCTATGACGGTCCGTCAGCCTTGGCTGTCACACTTAGGCAGTCCGCGACGCGGAATCCGAGCGTTTTTGGGATTGGTTTCCTAGACTCCTATAAATACCCTATGTTAGTTTTATTTTAATTATTCATTCAATATACAATAGTTATCCCAATAGTTTTAGGAGTTTTTGAGCGAGTTTTGAGAGAGGAAACGCGCTACACACGGTTTCCTTCTCCTCAAGCTTGTTCTTGAATCGTTCTTGGGATCTTGGTTTTTCTTGTTCTTGGATAATTGAAGATTGTTTTCACGATATTGTAAGAATCCATTCTCTTTATTATGAATACAATTCTCTTCTCTTTTCTTTATAGCATGATTAACTAAACCTCCCACAACTAGGGTTGTGGGAGCCATGGCAAACGTAGCGATATAGATTCCGGGTAGCGTTGGGTTCAATATATGTATTGTCACGTTATTAATCATTCATTATTTAATGTTTTCTAGTGGTTGCAAACATTAGAACATGCCTAGGTTTAAGTTTGCTTGAGTAAAGAGATTAAAACCGGAAAACTTGATTAACAACAAGGATTCGAGACTACTAACTCTCATCTAATGATTAATGCTGTAACTAGATTAATCTACTTGATGTTTAGGATTGAAATCTAAAAAGCACATCTTTTCGAGGTCGAGAGAATAGAAAAGGAAATTTGTCTATTTGGTTGAGAAACGTTTAGATGATACCATTACTTCAATCACATCATGACACGCATATAAAAAGAACCCGATTAAGCCTAGAATCGACATTGTTACTAACGCCATGGTAAACACTTCCCTAGTTCATTCTCCTATTGATTATCATTCATACGTTAATTGTTCGTTTTGTTTACGCATTGTTTACACAAAACCCCCCCTATTTACCGGAAACTATTGACGACTAGTCATATACTTCACTAAAGGCTTAATCTTCACCATATTCTCTGTGGGATTCGACCCCAACCTTTGTTGGGTTCTATATTTGACTACGACCGCTTACGCTTCTTTAATTAGAGGTGTAGGTAGTCAAGAGTTGAAAAAAACATATGACGAGCTATACACTCTCCTTGACCGTATTGCACAAGGTAATCCAGAGTGGCATGGTGATATGTCCAAAAATATGGTAAAAAGGCCTGCAGGTATGATAGAAGTAGATAGTGTCATTACATTGGCTTCATAGTTAGCCACTTTTCATAACAAGGTGATGACTCAGTTTAGGAAAATGAGTATGGCTCAACTTCAGGCTCCGGTTAATGCAGTGCAACAGGTTCAGATTTGGTGCAAAACTTATGCTATTAACGGTCATTCGACAGACTTGTGTGGAGCGAATCCAGAGTGGGTGAATTTTGTAGGCAATGCACAGAAAAATAATCAAAACTATGATAAAGCCTACAATCACAACTGGCAGAGTCAGCCCAACTACTCTTGGGGAAATAATCAGGCTCAACCACAACAATTTCAATAACAACAAGAAATTCAGAGCAATACTCCAGCTAGCACTATAGAATAGAACTTAAAAAGGATTATGGCCAACCAACAACAAATGGCTGCTGATATCAAAAATCAGGAATTGGCTCAAAAAAATTTAGAGACGCAGATGGGTCAGTTAGCTCAGGCATAAAACACGAGCTCAAGGGGGTTTGCCTAGTGATACAGTAAAGCCAAAGCAAGTGATGGCAATTACCTTGAGGAGTGGGAGAGATTTGACTGACGCACCCCTAAAGAAAAATCATGAGGTGAAAGAAGAGTTGATCACTTCTAAGCAGACTGAGTCCAGAGAAGCTGACAAAAAGGGGAAGTCTGAGTACCCTAATAAAAATCCAGTTGAGCAGACTCAAGAAAGACCACCATCACCATTCCCTCAAAAGCTTATCAAAGCCAAAAAGGATGCTTATTTTAAGAAGTTCTTTGACACGTTCAGAGAACTTCACATTAACCTTCCTTTGTTGGATGTTTTGCAGGGAATGCCTAAGTATGCTAAGTACTTGAAGGATGTGGTGGAGAACAAAAAAAGGTTGGTGGATATTGAGACTGGCACTTACTGAAGAGTGCAGTTCAGTGATGACGAGCAAGATGCCAAAAAAGCTCAAGGATCCTGGGAGTTTCACCCTCCCCATATAAATTGGTGAAAGTGATGATGTCCAAGCCTTGAGTGACTTAGGGGCAAGCATCAATTGATGCCCCTTTCATTGTTTAATACTTTGGGGTTAGGGAAGCCAAGGCCTGTATCAGTTGTGCTATAGATAGCGGACATAACTAGAGTGGTCCCCGAAGAATCATTGAGGATGTTCTCATCAAGGTTGGTAAGTTCATTTTCCTGCTGATTTTATCATTCTTGATTATGATGCAGATGACAGGGTACCAATCATATTTGGACGTCTATTATTGGCTACCAGTGGAGCACTGATTCATGTTAGAGAGGTCACACTCAAGATGAGATTGAATGATGAAGAGGTAGTCTTTAGAGTGTACAAAGCACTCAACACACCCTCACACTACAAAGATTTGTGCATGATCACAACAATGGAAGTGGATGAGTGTGGGGTGGAGAAGAGCGTACCACTAAGTACCTCTTCAGACTCTCTCATGAAGCTGTCTAAATTGATAAATAAGCCTGAACCTGAAAGACTTGAATGGAATCCTGAGAAGGTAGGTGTAAAAAAGGCCATAGACCTTGAGTGTGAGCACACAAGAGGTCAAAAAAGAAGGATAAAATAAGCCCCGAGTAAGAGGAAGAGGATGAGAGAATGGGAATGAGAGTTGTGATGTGAGTCATGCCGCGATAATAAATCAGGTGCTACTTGGGAGGAAACCCAAGTTAAGGTAGTATTTTTATTCATGTTAATTTTTCTTTAGTATCACCGTTGGTGTTATTTTATGTTGTGTCGACAGGTTAAAGGGAAGTCTGAGTACCTGAGATCATAATTAAGGAGAGTGGAAAACACTCAGTGTGGGGTCCTTCGGACTCCCTAGATAAACTTGATGCTACTAGCTAGGCCTAGAGGCATCAGGGAGTATTTCTATCTTTACTTTTAATTTATACTTTGGGGAAAAAGTATGGTTTTAAGTGTGGGATGAGAATCTTTCGATTTGTTTAGGGTGAAGTGCGCTATTGGAGTCTATTTTATTTTTATTTATTTGCAAGTTTTTGATTAAATTGAAAAAAATTACAAAAATATTTTATCTTTGCTTGTTTTCAGTTTTGTAGAAGCACACTTCACCCACCCCTCGGTTTTTCTTTTCAATTCTTTTTCAAGGGGGAGCCCTTGAACCTAGTATCCTTTTTAATTCTTAGGAGTAAATTTAAAATTTTGTCTTTAGGAATGAATAGAGATGCTCTTGATAGGTGATACACATGATTACTGGTTGCAACTTAGTGTTTAATTATATGGCATGATTGAATTTTTTTTGAATAACTACTGTGAGACACCTATGCTCTTTTATTTGACTCTTGTTGGCTTAAATCTGAATTCTTGTAATTGCTTGGTTAAGAGTCTATAAGTGTCCTTCTTGAGTTGAACATGTGCCATATGTGAGCGAGGTTTTTGTTATAGTCCATGTTGCATTTTGGTGTCTAGAACTTGCCTCGTGTGTGCAAAGGGAAATAAGAAATGTTGAGTTTAGGAGATGATATAGACATTTCTTTGATAGCCATGTCGTATACCCTCTGTATCTACCCTCTATGCACAACCTTAGCTATCACCGTCTAGCCATTAGCCTATTATTTGGTAGCCTCATTTATAGCTTATTCCTTTTCATTCAATTGCCCGCAATTTGATCCAAAACTCCTAAGCACTTTAGTTGAAAAATTAAGAGTTGAGGAGTGTAAAATTGAAGAAGAAAAAAGTGAAGTGAATCCCCAATTAAATAGCTTTTGGTGTGTTGAAAAGGTTTATGTGTGATTAGTAGGGAGTCATGTAATGAAAATAAAAATTAATCAAAAGTAGTGAATCATGCGTTGACAGTAAATACTCCCCACTAAAGATGTGTAAGCTAGCTTAAAAAGATGAGGCAAAAGAAAAGATAGTTGGGAAGATAACAATGGTGTAAAGTAGGCTAGTTGGAGATGAGTTTAATGAAAAGTGTGATGTATTAAAAGCGCTTAGGGAAGATAGTCACTATTTTTAACCAAATAGTTCTTACCCGTCCCTTAGCCTACATTACAACCCGTAAAGACCTACTTGGTCTTGAGCTTAGACATTATGATATTAGTGGAGTACTACACTAAGGGAAAGCTTATGGTTCATCTTATGTGGCATGTGAATTCTCTGTGAGAGTGAGTGAAATTTGATTCTTACACCCATTCTTGGGATAACTTGCATATGTGTGAGTAAATATATGGGTAATTCTCTTGTGATGAGGGTGCATGTTTGATGATAGGTAGGTGACTTATATGATCTCTTTGTTTAGTAATATGCATGAGTTTGTCAACTGAGTAGAGTCAATTCTTGAGTCTAGGAAGTCTTGAAGTAGTATTCACGTGGTTAAATTGCAACATGACATGCCTGAGGTATAACTTGCTATTCATGGAGTCGTTGTAGTCTAGCTTGAGTGTCTTATGTTAGAGTCTTCCTTGAGTGTGAATAGTGGAAAGATTTGTTCGAGGACGAACAAGGATTTAAGTGTGGGGTGGTGATCTTAGGCGTATTTATATACCTAAATGTCATTATTATGCACGTTTAGCTTAGTTTTGTGGATAACTTGATGTGCTATTGAGGTATATATTGTGTAAGTGTGTACTTTGTGGCTAACGTACATGTTTATAGTGTTTAAGGTACATTTGGAACAAGTAATGAGTCAAAATGATCAAATAGAGTTTAGACGAGAAAACTAGTGTTGCTAGCTTGAGCTATACATCCTTTAATGTACTTTAATGAGCTCTATTGTGTTGTATGGACTAATGTGTGTTATGAGCTGTTGTAGGAGACCATTGAAGGAACTATGGAAGCTAAATGAAGCCTACAAACATCTACAAAACATTGGGACATAAAGGAATATAGGAAGCTTGCATTGGAGGTGAAAAAGGGACTACAAAACATACCTCCGTGCCACGGAGGATGGCTGCCATTTTATTGGCATGGTACGGAGGCAAGCCAGTTGCAAAGCTGCAATTTCTAGGGGCCTACTGCATTAAGGCTGTGTCACAGCATTGGGTGTCTACAATTTGGCCGTGGCATAGACCTTGGTCTCGTCGGGTGAAACTTATCCTACACTATAAATAGGACACTTAGCTTCAATTGTAAACACTTCTGGACATTTTTGGATAACAAGAACACAAAGAGGAGGCTGCCTTAGGGTTCTTATTCTCTACTTTTTCTTTACTTAATTCTTGTATGAACTACATCAATTTTGTAACTATGAATTAGATTATGAGTGGCTAAACACCCTCTTTCTAGGGTTGAGGCTACATATGATTGCTTGATTATGGTTATATAGCTGGTTTAATTGTTTATCATGTCATGTGATTGTTCTTACATTCTTGTTTTATCTATTCTAAAGCGCCATGAATTTTAGGATAAATCCAAGTCTCAAGACAAATTGACCATAGGAGTTGAGGGACAAAATGCAGAACGTAGGGAGTGTGGATCATATCATTTATTGTTAGTTAGTAATTGTAAAGTATGTTTTGCGGTTAGGATAGTGATATACCTAAATGCCCCACTTGGTTAGTAAAATGGGAAGATAGTTGAATGCATCCAAATTAAAGACTCACATTCCTGCTCAAAGATGTAGATGTGAGATTAATTTAGGTAGATGACTTAGAGGATGACCATTCCCGAGTTATAATATCAACCTCGTGGATCAACGATCAAGATAAACACCAACACCAGTTATAAACCATAGTTATGCATGAATGTGTAGTGAATGGCTCAACCCTAGATCTCTCCATATATTGTCTACAATCCAAATTTCATATCGTTGTTATTTCCCATATTTAGTTACAAAAACAAAGCTCAAACTCTTGGTTATGAATCACACTTGTTTAACTTCAATAGTAATAATTAAGTTGGATTGTTTGCTAAACACCAAGTCCCTATGGGATCGAAATTTGGCTAGCAAGAGCCACTTTATTACTTGCAAGATCGCGTATACTTGGAGTGTGCTTTGGAGCAACATCTCCCAATCAATGGTTGATTTAACATCGCGGCACAATGCATGTCTCAATCCGCTCAAGACTCACTCAAATGCTTCTTCCTCTTGGGATTGAGCTTTCATTTCTTATTCACTTCGGGAGGCTCACCTCTTTCAGTATTCTCTTACTTTATTGCCTCTGTACAACTTTCTGGCTCAGGCTTAGGCCACTTTATCACTTGCTCATGATTTCTCAGCAACTTGAGTAATTTCTCTTCCTGCTTTTCAGACAAATTGGTGGAAATATGCAATGATTCAATTTTAGCATGCTAAGTATCTCCCACCCCACACTTCTTTTCAACCACTTCTGTGATCATACATAAGTCTATGTAGTGTGAAAGGGTGGAGAGTGTTTTGTATACCTTGAAGGACATCTCCTCATTATGAACTCTCATTTTCATCTCGCCCTCTCTTACATCTATGACTGCCCCATGAGTGGATATCAATGGGTGCCTCAGTATGACTGGCACCATGTCATCTACCTCAAAGTCTAGAATGATAAAATCTACGGGGATTACAAACTTACTAAACTTGATGAGAACATCTTCAATGTCCCCTTCTACATAAACACGTGAGCGATTCGCTAACTATCGATTAATAGTGGTTGGGCGTGGCTCTCCCAAGCCTAGTGTCTTAACACATATAAAGGAATCAAATTTATACTTGCCCCCAAATTATAGACTGCATGCCCCACATTGCTTTCACCAATTTGTATAGAGAGGGTGAAACTTCTAAGGTCCTTGAGCTTTTGAGGAGCTTGCTCAAGACCCGTGAACTGCACTCCTTAGTAAGTGCCATCGTCTAAAATTCTACTAAGAACCTCTTTCTTTCCACCATATCTCTCAAGTACTTATAATATTTTGGTACATCCCTCAGATCATCAATCAATAGGATGCTTATGTGAAGATACTTAAAGATATATAAAAAAATAATCCTAAAGTGAGCATCATCTTTGCTTTTCTATACCTTCTGTGGAAATGGTGGTGGCGGTATATCAACCATCAGTTTAGGATGCTCAACAACTTCTTCCTATGCTTCCTTCTCTTGCACATATTTTGCTACTAGCTCTGGCATAGGGATCAACCTTTGTGGAAAGGGAGGTGAAAGCTTGTGATCCAAGAAAACTACCTTTCTCTTTGCGAGCTCTACTTCAGGCAACTTTAGTCCGCTCCTGGTTGTGATTGCCATCACCTGCTTGAGATTCTCTATATTGCTTGTCTATGCACTTGGAGGTCTCACATGTTGTGCAGTAGAAAACTACCCCATTTGTTCGTTTGTAAAAAGAAAAAAGAAGAAGGAAAGGGGCGCATTGGTGAAGCCTTGTGCAATCTTTTGAGGATATGGAGAAGAATGTGGGACGCGTGTCTTTTTTAGGAGCAGAGTAATATGATATGTATGTATATATGAGCTGATGAAGGGAGTATAGGGGTGGAAAAATCAAACCCAACCCCCCAACCTATTTAGGTTTGGGTTGGTTATTGACCCGCCCATTTGTTAGCTCAACCCATTTTAACCCAATCCATTTCAACCCATTGAAAATTGATTTGATATGTAGCTGAAATTTAATTTTGAAAATCTTGTCAAAATATTTTTAATTTGTTTTGATTTTATATGTTATATATAGTTATACTAAAGAATTTTTTTTATTAGGTACTAAAAACTTATAAAATAACAAAAAAAATAATTATAACTTAGTAAACATTTGGGGGAGGGGGTTGGGTTATGACCCGTTACTTAACCTGTTTTGGTCCATTCCATTTTGACCCAAGAAAATTTGGGTTGGGTTGGGTCTTGACCCATTTATTATCTTGACCCATTTTGACCCACCCAAATTTAACCCAACCCGCCCAATTGCCACCCCTAAAGGAGTATAATGTTGTAAGTGTTTGGATGTGGGCCGGGTCAGATGCGTTTAAATTAGGCTAAGGGAACGATTTTTGGGCCAATTGGGAGCTAAAGAGGACTTAAGGATGGTCACATTATGCTAAATGTGGCCAGATTTAATTTAAGATATGACCAAATTGAAATAATTTAGTAAAATTGGCCATAATTGAAATAGATGAATTAAGTCTCTAATTAACTAAATGAACTTCTAGCTTTAATAATTTTAAAAAATAAGTATCTTATAAAATGTAGTTATTTTATTTATAACTTAGAAACTAATTATACGATTAGTTTCTTATTTCAAATAATTTTAAGGAGAAATAAACATCTTTGCTTTAAAACATGATTTTCACTCGAAATAATTTCTAAAATATTTTCTTAAGTGAATCTTATATGATTATACATAATTAAATATATAATATATCTATTTCACCTAAAATTATAAAATTAACCTCAAATTTATTTTGAAAATTATTTCATCTTATAAAAATAATTATTTCAAAATTGTTTAAAAATAATAGCATCTCAAAATTAATTAAGAATGTGGAGGACAAAAATTGAGTGTCAACAACCTCCCCTCCCTTTGGGTAGAGTGGATGCAAGGAACCCTGGGCAAAGGGAATTGATATTCTAAATTTTTTCCGACCACAAATTCATCTCTCGGAAGTGGTTAGTTTAGCATGAATTTCAAGAAATTATGGCCGGACTACGGTATTGAGTTTTCTACATATCTCATATTACATGAGAATTCAGGTCACTTGTAGTTCATAACGCTTAATTTTACGCATGATTTTTAAAGAATTTAAAGCTATCCTGATTTTAGATTAAGGAAAGACTAGAAAGCGAGGGAGTAAGAGGATTGGAGGATTTTAGAATGCAACCAAATTTTCAACATAGAGCCCACCTAAATATCCCGTGACTCAAGGAATCAGGTTGCTTGTAGTTTGACTCAATCAGTGGAAAAGGTAATACTTATGTTAAGAAAATCTTTGGATTGGGATGAGTGACAAATAGATCGAATTATGGAAAAGAGGCTTGTAATCATCTCAATTATAAATGTAAGGCCCTCACATACATAGATAAGAGCTACATTGAAATAATTTCTAAACCTTAAGATGTATTATCACTCGAATTTGAAGAGAAGTAATATTGCTTCCAATGTGAGTTCAGAAAATACTCTGGATGCGAAACTAAGACCCAACGATAGAAATACCCACATGCCTTTTGATAGAGGTATGGTTTGATAGCGGTGGAATTCATCCCTCTGCTCACGTCCAAAGAGTTTGATATTTCTCCTCGAACTATATCCAGTTTACTGCTAAGATAAAGTTCCACATTGTGCTGCTTCTTTTTTGGCATAGTCATACCTGTGGTTTGTTTTGAGAATTTTATCCTTTCAAATACTCTCGGCAATATCTCAAGACAAGATTGTTAGTGGTAACATAATTTTATTTGGAGAGATAGTTTCTTTGCCATATCTCATCCTTGGACTATGTACCAATTTTTTAAGAACGAGTTCTGTTTTTGTGTGATATCCTTTTTGTCGTGATCTGCACCTATGGTTCTGGTTTGAGATTTTTATCCTCTCGAATGCTCTTGGAACCATCTCAAAATAAGATTGTTAGTAATCAAGTAAATTCAATGAGGGATGGTTTCTTTACCTTATATCTATGTACGTTGATTTTGAAAGACGTGATCATTTTTGGTCCTTGTCTTAGGAAATAACAGTTTCCACGATTATATAGACATGGTAGCATTTTGGGCTATCAAATAGGACTTCCTCTGTGGTGGTTGAACATGACAATTCTTGAATATGATGACCTTTGTAGCCCTTTGCGATATAACAGTCTTTGTAACAGCTTGTAGCATCCTCTTGATCTGATAACTCTCACAGATGTTGGCAGTAGTCTATACATATGACTTTCGGGTAAGTCTTGTGCATCATTTGTATCGATGCGACTTAGATATCTCCTGAATTGTCAAGTCTTGGGTAATCTCACATATTATCAAACTTTGGATAGAGGCAACAGACAAATGTCCCTCGAATTGCCAGCTTTTGAGCAATCTTGCACATCATTCGACTTTGGATGGAGGCAGCTTAGGAATGACCTTCGAATTGTCATCTTTTGGGTAATCCTGCACTTTTATCTGATTTTGGATGTAATTCAATTTACAGATTTTTCTTGAATTGTTAGCCTTTGGGTAGTCCTACACAATATGAACTTAGATATGTCGCGGCGTATAGATAACCCTTGGACTATTAATTTTTGTAGTCTTGCATATTTATCTAATTTTAGATATTGTTGTGACTTACAACTAACCCTTGAACTGTCAACCTTTGGGTGATCTTGCAGACTATCCGGTTTTAGATATCACTGCGTCTTACAGATAACCTTTGGTTTGTCAATTTTTGGGCAATCTAGAACACTATCTGGTTTCAAATAACATTGTGGCTTATAGACATCCTTTGACCTATTAACTTTAGGCAATCCAGTTCATCGTTTGACCTTGGATGGTGTCTTATGGACATTTTTAGACTATATGCTTTCTTCAACCCTTTTGGCAAGCATCATTTAATCTTTGGGGTGGCAAAGGCCTTTGCCGCATGATCAAATATAATTGCATCTTCTGGTGATCGATTCTCTTCAATGCTAGACTCCGTCATATCTTTGCCATAGTAAAGAAGGATGCATAAATATCCTCAATGTTAGACTCTGCTGTCTCCACGGGATAATGGATATAAATGCGCTCAACACCAAACTATGTCATCTCTGCGTGATAATAAATAAGGATGCATAAATATCTTTAACATTATACTCCACCGTCTCTATGTGATAATGGATATAAATGATCTCAATGCCAGACTCCATTTCCTCTGCGTGATAATAAAGATGCATAAATATCTTCAACGTCAGACTCTGCCATCTTTATGAAATAATAGATATGAATGCTCTTAAGGCCAGACTCTATCATTTCTGCATGATAATAAATAAGGATGCTCTCAATGCTAGACTCTGTCTTCTTTGCGTGACATGAATATGAATGCATAAATATCCTCAATGTCAGACTCCACCATCTCTATGCGATAATATATATAAATGCTCTCAACGCTAGACTCCATCATCTCTACGTGATAATAAATAAGGATGCTCTCAATGCCAAAAATATGTCCTCTCTGTGTGATATGAATACAAATGCATAAATACCCTGCACGTCAGACTTTACCGTCTCTACGCGATAATAGATATAAATGCTTTTAGGTCGATCCTGCGTATTAAATGTGACTTAGGGAAGCCTCTAGATGTCATCCTCTTCAACACTGATCAGAGAAGAAAATATAATCTTCACAATGAATATGTATATGCAGTATTTGATAATGATGGCCTTTGTTGCATGACCTTCACGGTATGGTCCTTGCAACATGCTACTTGTAATGTGTTCCTCATAACATGCTCCTTACAATGTGGTCCTCGTGACATGCTCCTTGCAATGTGATGCGATTTGATGCAATATGATAAGATATGATGTGATATAATGATATATGACATGATGTGATGAGATACAATATGATGCAATATGAATGCAGTGCAATATGATACGATATGAATGCAATGCAATATGATGTGATATGGATACAATGCAATATAATGCGATATGAATGCAGTGCAATATGATGCAATATGAATGCAATGCAATATGATGTAATATGAATGCAATGGCCCATAGGGAAGTTATAAAAAACATCAACTCCATCATGTTATTGATGCATTGGATCCTTTATGTACCCGCTCTCAAGGTAAATAATTAGCATCCACAGTGTCATTTTTGCTAGCGACAACAGTCAATTTTTTTAGAAAAAGCTTAAGGAAAGCACTTGTAATGTTAATTGAATAACTTTGTTGCAATGTCGTCCCCTTTTTGAGGTGGATAGGAAAGCAAGAGGTTATTTCAAATGGCTGAAAACCCATTTCTACGGACAACTATAAATACCACTTTTGAATATTGCATGTTCGTGTGATCCCTGATTTGCTGGGGATTCGAGGAGGACATCATCGATCATACCTTATCTGATGATCTCTTCGATCACTTTGTTATCATGTTGACTTGTTAGCATGTACCTATACTCAAGATAAATTGTTAGTAGACACAACATCGCTTTACTAGAGACCATAGTCAAAGTCAGGAAAAGCTTTAAGAAAAGCAATCATAATATTTAATCAAAATAACTTTATTTGTAACATCCTATTTTCGAGGTGGATAAACAAACAAGAGGTCATTTCAAACGTAAGTGAATGGTTTTGAACCCATTTCTATGAACAGCTATAAATATCGCTTTCAAATATTGTGTGTTCGTTGTGATCCCTAACTTGATGGGAATTTGAGGCGGATGTCATTTCTCTCCTTATCTAGTGGTCCCTGCAACCACAAGAAAAGTTGACTAGTTCTGAAAAACTCTGCCTTTTTCTGATTTTTCCAACAGTCTTGGATCTTCTTTGTTGACTTTGGGCTTGTGGTCTCATTGTGTTCTGCTGAATAAGCTGAATATTGGATCTTCTTTGTTGACTTTGGGCTTGTGGTCTCATTGTGTTCTGCTGAATAAGCTGAATGATTAGAGACTTTTGTCGATCCCAGAGATTTCTTTTAGGACAACCTGCATCCATAAAATAATAATTAGTTTTGGCAAAACTGATCTGTGTTAACCTCTTTTTGCCTTCTGATCCTTGATTTATCATCTCTGGGTGCTTGTCATCCTTAACTCCCCGAGTCACAGTAGATGTAAGACAAAATCAAGTTATAAAGGATCAAATTAATTTGTAAAGATTTTTCAAACAAAGACTTGAAAACGATTATTTGGAAAGGTCTCTGCCAATCTTGTCATTTCATGTACTAACTCAATGAACGTCCTTTATTTAAGGACTTGACATATCTGACACATTGATTGTGGACTCTAGAGATCCTTTATAATCCCAACTGGAGAGTTTGAAAATGATCTTTTGAGAAATATGTCATAGCTGGGGCTAGTCTATTTGGACTTTGTTGCAGCTGGAGATTTTTGAAGTAGACTTTGACCTCCTGGTGCTGGGGAATTCTTGGAGTTGTCTCTAAACTCTCAAATGAAACTTGGTGGAAATTTTGAGGTTCCCCTCAAAATTTCTACCCCAGTTAGAGGTTTTATGATGAATCATTTATCTTTGGTAAGAGATCTGATACTCTGTGGGGATGATGAGATTCTTTCTCAAATTTGCCTCAGTTGCTCTTTGGCATAATCTACATTTTGATTTGCTGGAGAACAATCTTCACCTTTTGAATTTTTGAGATTCCTTTCTCGAAAATTTTGTCTTAGTTTCTATTTTCTGGGGTGATATAACCAAGCCATTATAGTTCCTACGTATCCCATTGAGGAAGGAATCAGGTCAAACATAGTTCCCCCTAATCATAGTGGGAGAATTTTGAAATAGACAAAGAGGTGACCAAAGACGACAAAAGCCGTCTACATATTTCATTCTTGAGAATTCATGGCATCACGTAGTTCAAGATAAAAATGGGAAAGATAAATTTTTCTAAAGGGTTGATCAAAGTTGACACAGGACACCTATATATTTCATTCTTGAGAATTTAGGTCAAACATAGTTCATACAAAGAGGATAGGGAATTTTAAGCTAATACAAAGCATAAAAGTGATTACAATCAGAAAATGTGATTACAAGAAAAGAAATAATAGAAAAGAAACCATCTTCAGACATAATATCTCTTCACAACATCAAAGTTGATCGGCTTGGGCCACACTTGGCCATCCATATTTTACAAAATCAAAGCTCCACCAGATAGTACTTTGTGGATGACATATGGTCCTTGCCAATTTGGCGAAAATCTTCCCTTCTGATTATCTCGATGGGGGGAAGGATTAATTGCCCACTTCCTGGATTAAATTCTGGATTGACCAATAACTTTTGGGAGATAATATTTGTGCTCACTCCTGTCCTATCATCGTAGGAACAGTCAAATATGTCGATGTATGGCGTGAGCAGACTGATAAGCTCTTTCTTTTGTGCTTTTTTTCAAATGAACACCAATACTAATTTCCTTTACTTAATTGTCATCTTCCAGATTAACCACCTCAATCTCTTCTAGGTGGGGACTTTTATGGTTCTTAAAATCCTTAGACTCTTTAGTTAGTTATTCAAGGTCCATGATCACACTCTTTGCTTCCAATATCATTTTTCTTGATTTGTTCATTCAGCTTTTGACATGTCATGACATTGACAAGTTTTAGATTATTATTACTGAAATCATAAATAAATTAGGTTAGATAAAATAAAAAGCAAATATTTTGAAATAGGGGAGGATATCATTGAAATTGGGAAATATTCACAAAGTTTGGCTATGACTAGCATAAATGCGAGTCTACTCCTTTTGGAAAGTATACAAATAGCACAAGGAAATTGAAACATAAAGGGTGGGTCATGGATCTCATTCAAACCATCACCAATTTTGGCATAAAAAGCTTTTTCTACCCAAATGACCGGGGAGTCATGAGAGGAGTAGAGGTCCAATTCAGCAACTGTTCACCTAGCTTGGCATTCCTTGTTCCAGTTGCCTTGGGGATCTCTTCCAATTTAGTATCACATTCATTAAATCGATCACTTATTCCATCCCCTAGATCATCGCTGGCGAAACCAACACGTGCAGGGAATGACTGATATAGGTAAGGTAATGTCTTTGGTAACCCTGAATGCGCCTCCTCTTTGACCTCACTTCCTTCAAGCACATATCCCAATCCATGCTTGGTCAGTTGCCCTGGGATCTTTATCAGTTCAATAATGCTATCCGAATTCTTTCCTAAGCCAAACCCAGGTTCAAACCCTCTTTTCAACATTGTAGTGGTGAGCATCTTGTAGACCAACGGCATTGGCACTTGTGGAGCAAGGTTTTCTCCAGTAACATTCACTATCTCCACGGTATAGAAATTGCTTCCTCTCAGAACTTCTTCTATCATGTGAACACAACTATTTGGGTGGTTTAAGTGACTCTCCTCACCGTGAATAATCACCTCGTGGTCTTCTCATATGAACTTCACTATTTGATACAGGGTTGATGGTATAGCTCCAGCTGCATGGATCCATGGTCTCCCGAGGAGTAGGTTATAGCTAGTAGTGATGTCCATGACTTGAAACTCAACCCAGAACTTAGCAGGTCCCATTTTTATATACAAATTGACCTCTTCAATAGTGTCTCTTTTACCCCCATCAAAAGCTCTCTTATTGATCCTGCTTTGGTGGATCTTTCCTAAATTATAATCTAACTGGGTAAGTGTGGATAATGGGAATATATTCAGACCTGAACTATCGTCAATCAGAACTTTGTTCATGATCTTTCCTTTACATGCGACGGTGACATGTAAGGAATTTTTGTGCATTAACCCTTCATAGGGTAGTTCATCATTGCTGAAACAAACACAGTGGCTTCCTATGATCCGACTCACCATAGTAATCAAAGTTTCTACACTCGTGCCTATAGGGACATAGGCTTCATTAAGGACTTTGAGTAAATCTTGTCTATGATATTGCGATCTCATGAGCAATGCCCAAATAGATATTTAAGCAAGAGTCTTCTCTAAATGCTTCGTGATTAAATACTCTTTCGGTTGTATCCTCCTCCAAAACTCTTCTGCTTTTCCATCAGTAATCAGCCTTTTTTGCTGATTTTTTTTCTAAGTATCATTAACTAGATCATTAGGATGTAACATTTTCCTGGCCTAGTTATGCAATGAGCCTAGGTGGATTCTACCACAAATTCTCTTTCTGCAGGTACTAGAGCAAAATCTTGATGATGGGCTGTTATCATAAGAAACTGTAGTTTTTCAACAATACTCAAAGCAACTACAACCTTTTCCAACACTTCTGGCTTCTTAGGACTGGCTGGCACTATAGACTTTCTCAATGAACATTTTTTATCAACCTCTATCATGTTAACTCCGGTTATTCCATGATTTGGAAGTGGATTATTTATAGCATTTGGCGGTGCCATTTGAAGCATAATAACCCTGTGATCAATCAAATCCTAAATCTTGTGCTTTAGGTTAATGTAATCTTTGGTATTATATCTGGCTCCTCCAGAATGATAAGAACAATGTCGAGAATCCCCGAAGAATTGAGAATTAGTATTATTAGGTTTAGGCTGAATGGGCTAAAAAAACCTCACCGCTTTTAATCTTTCAAATAAATGAGTTCTGGGTTTGGCCAACTAATCAAAAGTCTGAGGAAATTTCTTTTCTATGTTCGGACGAGGAAGATTGGTATTGTTCTGATTAGTGGGAAGGGGAACTTGGTGGTAGCCCTGATTGTCGGGAGCTCTTTGATTAACCTGGAAATTTAGGGGAGGAGCTTGGTAGGTGGCTGAGCATTTGGTTGTGGATCTTGGTAAGTGGGATGCACATTCGATGGTGGAGCTTGGTAAGTGGCTAAGTATAGAAAATTGGTTCAGGAGTTTTGGAGCTAGGGGGAGGTTTGAAGGGATGAGTGTTCTTTTGAAATTGGCCCCAAAAGGCCCTCTTGGTCTCACACTGAGACTAGAGGATACATAATATACATTCTCTTTATTTTTTCTAGGGAACCTTGCCAGTCCTAACTGTGTCGAGGCTTTAGCAATCTTCCCACTTCAGAGGCCTTCCTCAACTGTCTCACCAATCTTAACTAAATTGGCAAACTTGGCTTTGAATGCTGATATCATTTTGTCACAGAATTTTAATTCTCGAGAGTGCATAACATAACACTAATCTTTTCCTCGATCATAGGTAGTCAGACTCTTGCTGCCTCCTTCCTCTAGCAATAGGCATAATTGCGAAAATTCTCATTCAACTTCTACTTGATGCGATCCAAAGAGTATCAATCTGGAACACCCTCTATATTGTAAGCAAATATCCTGGCAAAGTCCTTGGCTAAATCACTCCACCAAGACCATTTTTTAAATTCTTGAGTGGTAAACTACTCCAATACTTCTCTGCTTAGACTTCGACTAAATAGACTCATCAATAGCGCCTCATTCTTCCTAGTGCCTACCATTTGGTCACAATAGCTCCTCAGATGAGCATCAGGGTTTCCAATACGTCTGAATGTCTCAAATTTAAGGATTTTGAATCCCTCTGGTAAATCCAACTCCAAGTGAATGCAAAGGTCATCATAATTGTACCCCCTTTCATTAGGTGAACCTCGTGATTCCCTGATTCTAGCAATCTCTTCCTTCATTAGTGCCATGTCATGACTGTGCATGTCCTCGATTGCTTTTAGATCCCTCTCTTTTTCCTCGTAATGGTCAAGCTCAAGGTTTTCCCAAGAAAGTAGGATAGGGCGTTAGTGTGGTGTGGAAGGTAGAAGGTCACATATTTGGGGTAGTTGGGTGCTGGACATTTGGGGTGGCTTTTATGGAATTTTGGTATTTGGAGGTATAGCTTTGTGGGTAAGTGACATTTGGGGGGTTATTTTGGAATTATAGGTGTTTGGTGGTGTATTTTGGTAATTCTAAGGGAGGGTTTGAGGGTTGTAGGCATTGGGGTTGTTGTTTGGATTGGCATGTTGGATGGGGGGAATGTGAATATGATATGACGATCCTACGTGAAGCAATTTATTGGGGGTAGGGTCATTGAAAGGCCTTAGAGCGAAGGGCGCTTTCCTCGGATGGTTTTCAACCAATAGAGAGTTGAGTGGAGGAAACATGAAAGGGGTCCATGGGTCGCCCAGGGTAGGATTATTGGCAACAATGGCCAAACGTTCCATGTTCTTAGCTTTTTGAACTTTCTCTTGCATTTTTTCCAACTTTTTTGCGAGTTCAACAATTATCTTGATTTATTTTGCGATCACGTTATCCCTTATGGTCAGAGCATTTTATTCCTCATTGTAAGTCATCTTGTCTTTTGAGAAGCAACGGTGAGTGGAGGAATCTTTGTGTGCTTTTGAACGGGTGAAATAAGGGTGCTCAACTAGATTTCTCAACATAGATCAGTTTCTGTTTATTCTGTTATCTGATAAAGTAAAAATAACTCAAAAGGTAAATATGTTAGGTTTTGTTAGTGACAAATAACACAAGATATTTGACCAGAAATACACACATAGGAATTTCTCAACACAAATAAAAGTTACTTTTCATCAGGCAAATTGATTTATGGGTAATTTGACTTGAGGATTTCAATGAACAGGACTTTGCCCATTCATTTTGGATTAGTAGATTTTATTAGGAAAGTTGACTTGTTGAATCTTCATCTTCTGGCACCTTTACTTGCTATGCTCCTGAACTCTTTGGCATTTTCATCAAAGTGGGGGAAATGAAAATTTCTTAAAGATAGGGGCCAGACCCTGAAAGGCTGCCTACGTATCTCACGAAAGAGAAACTAGGCCCTACGTAGTTCAAATAGGTAAAGGATATTTTTATTTCACTTTATTTCATCCACTATCTTTGATTACAAGAAGAAAGTAAAACATAAACATAAAAGCACTGCTACTTTTAAAGCTTAATTTTAAATAGTGGTTGGTCTTCTCGATTTTCTTCAATCTTATTCTTCAAGGGTGGTAGGATGGGAATTCAATCCGGATCCTTCCTACATTAATGAGATGTTCAAGGTAGACCCTGAAGGTTCGATAATTCTCGATGTCATGTTCCCTGCTCTAGCATGATAGAGACATATTTCCTTACACTTATGCCAAGCCTTGGACATTTTTCTAGATTTCCTTTCAATTGGCTCAATTATTCCAGCATGAATTAGCTTAAAGTAGATGTCGAGGTATGTGTCATAAAAAATAGTGAAATCATATTGATGGATCAGAACATCTTGGGTGATTGGTATTTCAGGCCTCACCCTATCACAAACTAGATGGTATGGGGTCCCACATGTGGCTGATTTGCCCACTGTTGATTATCTCGTGGATCCCCCTTAGCATAGTGCATTCATTAGTAGTATGGCTCCTTTGGCGCGGGTGGTAAGCACACCTTTGTGTTCGTCTATGGAGTTACACAAAAAACACATGGTTTGATCGGGGTGTAAGATCCCCATGGCTTTCAAGGCTAGGTAGATAATCAAACACTAAACGATCCTAGGCCTTCGGTAACTTTCTCGAGCATATATTTTGAGAACAACCTGTCCCTTTCTTAGTTTGAACCTAGTTGGCCAAACGGGGTCATCTATGATGTTGTCCCAATAGTCCGTGACTTGGTTAAGAGGATGGATTTGTTCGTCATTCTCCCCTACGAACTCTTTATTATTTCCTATGACCGAAGCTGACCTCTTAAGCATTTGCTTATTTTTTTTTTGTCCATTTGGTTCATTATCTCCTTTGTCTGGGTTATCCTTATATCGACATTGACTTTTTTTCTTCCACTAGAGCTATCTCTTCATCAACTTTCACAAATCTAGCTACCAACATCTCCTCCACTTGTTTAGCTTCCTTAATCAGCTTCTTCATTCCTGCATCTTTTGGTCAATCTCTTCCATTCTTTTGTGCATCATTTCTTTGATGTCCATGGTAAGTCAACCTTCCTAGGGATTTAAGCATTTTTTTAGAAGGTTTATAGGGAGTTTGAATTTTTTCTGAGGACCTTGGAAAACACGAGGAGTAATTTGGTAGGACTTTGTATTTGTGGGCTTATATATCTGCCTACGGTGTTCTAGAAAAATGGGAGTGGATCAATTTATCCTTGATTTAAGCAACGCACATAAACTCATAAGACAATTATATCACGTAATATTTTATAGCGCGTCCTATATGAATATGTGACCTTTTTATGCCACAGGTAGGCCTAACAAATTGAAGTATATGTATGTCATTTGAATACATTCTATTGCCCCAAAAATATTATATACAAACTCTTAAAACGGAATAAGGATACAAAATAAGGGAAAGGGTTGTACATAAATATCAGTCCCATGAAGGGGTACAATCCTAAACTAGGCCATCGTGACTGATCCTTCATTCTCGAACTTCTTATACTTCGTGGAATTTTGAATATCTTTCAGATGACAATCTTCCTTTGATTATAATAATAAAGAACCATCTAAAATTCCCTACCCCGAGGGACAACGATTCATATAATCTGACATCATATTCTTCAATTAAACACATAAGGAATGATTATTCTTTCAGGCCGTGGGCCCTTTCGAACACAAGGTGGTCTTACTAATGGACTTAATATCCCTCAGATATCAAGGTATCTTAGGTCAAAGCCTATTCACAGATGTGGTTTAGCTCTATCTTAGGTAGACTAGAGTGGATTTATTTCAAAATGACCAGAAACTCGGGCAGATAATTACGGGTTAAAACAATAAGTGATCGTTGATCGATCGTGAGTCAACTACTCACTTGTCTGTTTTGAGAAAGTGTGTTTTAGTGAAGGATATTGTGAACACTCGCATAATCACCTTTTTTTCCTAATGCAAACTAATATTTTGCCATGGGAGGCGAAATATGCCAAGAACAGTTATAAATTATGTGAATTTAAACAAATAAGCAAAGTAAGCGAAAAATAAAGTTTACTAATTATTACAATTTTGAATAGTTAGTCAAATAAGAGTTAGTCAAAATATTTGGTTAGAACCTAGTTGAAAGTCTCCAGCAGAGTCGCCATTTCTATTTTCGAGTTTTTTGGACAAGAAAAAAGATTTTGACTTAGAAAAGATTTATTTTGAAAACTTGTTCAAATTTTCAAAACAAATTTCTTAGAAACCAAGAGTCGCCACTTAATTTGATTAAAGGAAAACAAAGAAAACCTTTAGAAATTTCTTAAGTCTAAAAACAGTAAAAAGACTTTAGAAATAAGAGATTAAAGGTAAGGGTTCATATTAATATCCCAAGAAAATTTAAAGCACTTGAGATATCCACTAACTCATGGTTATCTGGTGTTGTTTTAAATAACTCTTATTTGACTAACTTGAAAAGATCTCAATTTAAGTAATTGAGAAAAGATTATTACTTTCTGAAAATTTAACTTAAGGAAACAATTGAGTGATTTAGATAAGGTCTTGATGAAACAGTGAAAAAGATCCCCTTTCTTAAGAAACTTCGAAAAGTAATGAGTTTGAAAAATAAATAGAAGAACTAATTTTTATTTATCAACTAAGTTAAACCAATGCAAAAGATGATAATTTGTGAAAATATGACAACTTTAAAGGGGAAAATCAACTAGGTTAATTAAAAGAGTAAGAGTTAGTAGCAAGTAATGATAACAATAAAATGATAAAGCTAAGATGAACTACTGGAATTTAGGCTTCTTAGCCCAAATTCCCATTCTTAAAGGCCTTTTTGGGCCGTTGTTGCTGCAACCTATTTCTTTGGGCTTTAGCCCATAATTCTGCTTCAGCTACCGCTTCTCATCTTGTGGGCTTTAGCCCTTTTTTTTTTGCTTTCGTTTGATCCCTGTATGCTCGCTTTCTCTGATGTATATCACCATATACTAATGTATATTAGTCCACTTTAAACTTGATTAAGACTTGACTCGATGGGATTGGGCTTAGCTCAAAAGATGCAGGGAAATGGAGTCCAATGGACTCGTCACATTCATGTAGTAAACAAAATGAAGGAATTAGTAAAAGGGGGAGAAATATACATCGAAGGTAAAACCTCGAAAGAATGCAAGTATATTTAATTGGAGACTTGGCAAGACAACTATCATGCCAAACACAAATTGTTTTAAATATTTTCACTAATCGATCGCCCAATTGATCATGAATCCCCACTTGTGTGAAGATCAATCTTAACAAATCATATGATCAATGCAAGAGCATTTAACACTTTATTTGAACTTTAAAAAATTGGACTAACACTTGAATATCTTACCCAATTTTAACAGAGGCTGTCAAGTAAATGTAAAAGAAAAGCTCTTATGAGTTTAATATTCAGAAATAATTAAACAAAACTCTTATGTGAATGATTCATTACCATTTGCACAAAGAAGTATAAATTCTTGTGACTACACGTGTTAACTTGAGATACTCAAAATATAATTGAGCCATGTTAATCAAATGTGAACAACTTCTCAAACACGTACAAGAGCATAGATTAACATATTTAAGGATACTTTCACTCTCTATATACCGTTTAGTTTAGCCAAGACAATAATAAACAATTGTGATTATTATCTCCTTACAACATAAGGCAGCAAGCTATTATTCCAAAATCACCCAAAATGAGCAAATTTTATGACACCATTAATCTTTCAAAAAAAAAGGGACAGATTTTGAGCTTGCCAGTTCCTAACCTCAACCCGATAAAGGATTTAACCATGTGTTAGACAATTCTTATATGTATTAATATTTCAAGCAGTAAAGGAATTTAACCATAATTTCCATTTTTAATGGGAAAGTAGACTGAAAATACACATGATGAGTATCCTTGGACCATTGTGACCAGCAACGCATAGCTATTTCAATTACAAGTTAGCATATTAATATTTCAAGCAGTAAACGAATTTAACCATAATTTCCATTTTTAATGGGAAAGTAGACTGGAAATACACATGATGAGCATCCTTGGACCATTGTGACCAACAACGCATAACTATTTCAATTACAAGTCAGTATATTAATATTTCAAGCAGTAAAGGAATTTAACCATAATTTCCATTTTTAATGAGAAGTAGACTAGAAAAACACATGATGAGCATCCTTGGACCATTGTCACCAACAACGCATAGCTATTTTAATTACAAGTCAGCATATTTTAAATCAGATATCTTTTAAGGCACAGGGTAAACACAGGTTTGTCCAGATGATATTTTCACAACAAAAATTCACAAAGGGCGATGCTAATCATATGATTCACTTATTGAAAATTTCAACATCAAGCCAACAGTAGCATATCACAAATCATACAACAAACTAAATACACAAAAGGACGAAAGAAAAACAAAGAAAAGAGGGGGTTTTACTTTTCTACGGGCAACAAACTAGGACGTTAGCTTTTATCAAAGAAATCTTCCACCCAACCAGAGTTCATAACGATTTTGCCGGAATCTTAAAAGATATTTTCATGTCTTCTTGACTCTGTAACTTATCAATTCTTTGAAGCTAGAGAGTGGTTCTCCAGAGGAACTTCATAATTGAAAAGCCAACCCCTAATTTCTTCCAAAGAGAGATTTATATAGGGATTTCTAGGGTAGAAATGGGGGGAAAATCAGAGGGGCTAAAATGGGTAGAACACTTAGGGTTTTTTTGAATTTCAAACTTGAATCCAACAATCTTGAGCCACATATGTACTATCTCAGTACAAAACGAGAGGATTTCGCCATGATTTTTGGGAGAGGAACATTGGAGGAGCCAACAGTCCCTTTTCTAGAACCTTAATGGTTCTTCCCGCTTTCAAGAGACGGAGATTTCACGGGGCTTGGATGGAGCTTAGACGATGTGGGCATCGTTTGGAGGTTTTGTTGTTTTCGTTTGTGGAACTTTGATGGAAGTAATTTGGTTTCTAGGTTCATTTGTTTGTGTCACGACCCAAAACTAGGCAGCGATGATGCCTACATAGCCCCCAGTAGGCAAGCGAACCCAATAATGCGGAAGATAATAAAACATTCAACATAAAAAAAGCGGAAGAGAAAGTATAAGGAAATAGGGGGCAACAGTATAAATACATATGACCTGTAATAAATATACATCAATGGCCCCAAAGTGACCAAGAAGACAGTTATATATACAAGAACCAACCTAGGACCTGGTGTCATCGGTACAAGAGCGTCTAAAGTATGGAGTAGCTATACAACAAGCACTGTCTATCCAAAATACAAAATATAGACAGAAAGTAGATGGAAAGCAGTAAATGTCTCTAAAATACGGGGAGCTCACAATGATCTGAAAGCAACTGGCCACAAATGATAGGAGGATCAACGAGGGTGGCTCGTACTAGGTGCTGCATCAGAAAAGAGTGTAGTATGAATACCAAAGCAACGGGTACCCAGTTGGCATCATAGGCTGACTAAGCTCAGAAAGATAATATATATTACAAGCTACAGGAAAGTAAACTAACTACACTGATCCACCTAAATCTAGTTATCTACTAACAGAGTCATAACCCAATGAAAGGTGAAGATAATAATGATAAGAAGGCAAGGTATTCCAAGCACACATAAGCAAATACAATGCACTGTGAGATGATATGATGCAAAAACATGCCCAATGCAAAATGAGTCTAGAATCCCATAATCGAATAAACAGTAAGTAAATATGAGTCTGGAATCCCAGTGTCGGATATGCCATAAGTAAATATAAGTTTGGAATCCCAACATCGAACATGCAATAAGTAAAAAAATGTCCCCCACTGAACTTAAATCGATAAAAGGGAGGCATTTAGTTCTTAAATCCAAATCCGGTAGTAAGGTAGTGCAACTCTTTCTTAAAACCCTTGAAATACGAAATAATAACAAAACAAACCATCCTTTTTAACCCGAAAACCAACCATTATTTCTTAGGATACCATTAATATGCCTAGTCCATGAATGCAGAAACGAGAGTAAGTGGTACAACACCCAAACAAAGACGGAGATATAACACCAAAGGTAGGGCCAAAGCACCCCCAAATAAGGTACTCACCTGGAACTTCGTCTAGTCCAACGCTATGACCTCAGGCCTATATTTACACATATTTTATGGTAAATAACGACGGAGAAGAAAAGGAATGATAATATGAAAATAAAACAAGGCATCTACTCTTTCTCTAAAACCTCCTAAGGTTCTCTAAGGACTCTAGGCTAGCCACAGTAATCTCCTATACTAAGGATAAACAAGGATATACTACTCTACAGTCCCAAAAATGGGCAAGATGAGCAGAAACAAGATTTGAGCCTAATTCTAACCTAAACCTAGCCTAAATTTCATGCAACTCATAACATATAAAATCTAACTAAGACAAGTCTTAAACTAGAAAATCGTAACCTGCCTCGGGGCCAAACTGCAAACACGAACCATCATTCATGTGCCTTCCCCTTTTGAATAGCCTCAGAAAGTTGCCACGCTATCGAGAATATAATCCAGGTGTCAAGACGAGAACAATGACACCCATATTACTAAATGGAAATTCGGGCTGGAAATTGGGTCGGAAAATGACCCTCAAAGCTCATGCAACTAAACGGAAAACAACATTCACAATTATGGTTGCAATGGGTTTAAAAACCAATGCCCAAAATTTGAGCGCAAATGGGACTCATTTCGAGGTCCAAAACAGCACTAAAGTCCTTTTTGATCAAGAATTAAAATAAGGAATCTTTAACTGAAAAAAGCAAAAATAACATCAATTTAGTGATGGAAAAGAGAAGAGGAATATAAAAGAACTTACCAGACCAACATGAATGGAAATGTGAGCTTGGATTAGTGCTTGAAGCTAAACACTAATGGAGTTATTCAATTTGATTGAGGAGAAAATGAAGTTGAAACCAATATATAGCTGCCAGGCCAAGCATGTGCACACGCGGCCAGGATACTGCGCACAAAGCCTAGAACATGTGGCTAGGCGCATGCGCACGCACAAGGCAGGCAGAGGCCAAGCCAGTTCCAAGCCTGCGTGCACGCGGGCTAGCCACCTCGCACGCAGGCATGCACACGTAGCCAAGCCACCATACGGGTGCAGGGCACTGAGAGGGGCATGGTCGACGCCTTTTATGCACAAGTAGCCTACCCTCTACATGGGCAAAGGGTTGGCAAGTGTAGCAACAAAAACCAGCCAACAACAGTTTTTGGCAACTCAAAATGTCACCGGATGGACCCTCAGGATTTATCTGGGGTCCCCCAGATGCAAACGAACTATTCTACTCAACAAAAAATGGCATTCCGAACTCAACTGAATTGATGAAAATTCCAACAAAGATTGTTTTAATGAAAAATGGGCCCCACACCCAAATAATCAACTTTTACCAAAATGGAACCTAATAGCCCAAAACAAGTTCGGAAGCCTCGGTACCCAAATCAAAGGTCCCTCTATCCCAAAGTCAATATTCTAGAGCTAACAACACTGATAAAATTTCCATCTGAGACTTTCTTCTCCGAATGTTGACCAAAGTCAACTCTACTAGCCTTAAGAGTTGCAAAATAAGAAAATGAGCTTAAAACACAAACAAATGGCCTGGGAACTGTATCGTCAGTTCTGATAAGTTATAAATGACCTGTAGCCACTGTGGGAAAGCTTGAATATGGAATAAGCATGAAAATCAAGGAAATAACCTAGATGGTAATGACAACATCTACTACTAAAGGAACTTTTTTCCCGAAAGTTAAAGAAAAGAAGATACATGAAGGTTTGAAAAGATGAGATAGCAGGTCCTTATGTTGATCTCGATCTCCTAAGTAGCCTCCTAGACAGGACGATGCCACCACTGAACCTTAACTGACAAGATATCCTTAGACCTCAACTTTCTAACCTGCATGTCTAAGATAGCCACATGCTCCTCCTCAAAAGCCAGAGACTCATCCAAATGAACCGAATCCCACTGAAGCACGTGAGATTCATCCAAAATATACCACTGCAACATAGAGACATGGAAAACTGGGTGAACACCGGAAAGAGCAGGAGGCAGGGCCAACTCATATGCAACCTCCCAAATGTGATGAAGGATCTCAAATTGCCCAATGAACCTAGGGTTGATCTTGCCCTTTCTCCCGAACCTCATCACGCCCTTTATGTGCGACACACGAAGGAACACATAGTCACCAACCATAAACTCTAAGTGTCAAACTCTACGGTCAGCATAACTCTTCTACCTACTCTGGGCAATGCAAAGTCTCTCCTGATGACCTGTTCTTTATCTATCAAATCACGAAGCAAATCAGTACCCCAAGGTCTAACCTCAAAGGCATCAAACCAACCCACCAAAGATCTATACTACCTACCATACAAAGCCTCGAATAGAGCCAATTGAATGCTGGAATGGTAACTATTATTATATGTGAACTCTGCCAAAGCTAAGAACTGGTCCTACTGACCTCCAAAATCAATAATACAGGCTCGCAACATATCCTCCAGAACCTAAATAGTGTGCTATGACTGACCATCAGTGTGTGGGTGAAAAATGGTGCTAAACTCAACTCTGGTGCCCAACTCCCTCTGAATAGACCTCCAGAAACACAAAGTAAACCGAGTACCATGGTCAAAAATAATAGAAACTGGCACCCCATGAAAATGGACAACCTCACAGATGTAGATCTGGGCTAACCTCTCAAAACTGTCAGAAGTCTAAACTGGCAGAAAGTGAGTAGACTTCATCAACCTGTCCATGATGACTAAATATCATCAAATCTCCGCAAAATATGTGGTAACTCGACTATGGAGTCCATGGTTATCCGCTCCCATATCCACTCCAAAATAGGTAGCCACCGAGACAAATAACTTGGTGTCTGGTGCTTAAACTTCACTTGCTGACAGTTCAAGCACTTAGACACGAAATCTGAGATATCCCTCTTCATCCCACACTACCAGTAGTGCTGCCTCAAGTCATGATACATCTTAGCTGCCCCGAGATGAATGGAATACTTAGAACAATGAGCCTCCTCCAAGATCAATCGAACTATGTCACCAATTTTAGGAACGCAGATATGACCCTCAATCCTCAGAACACCATCCGAATCTAAGGTTGACTTCCTAGCATCACCGCTCAACACTTTGTCATAAATGATCCTCTACCTTGTATCATCAAACTGTTGTGCCCAAATCTACTCCAACAAGGAAGATCTAGCATAAAACAAGCAAGAATGCGGCATGACTCAGAAATATGAAGTCAAACCAACCTGTTAGCCAAGGACTGGATGTCCAAAGCTAAAGGTTGCTCCTACTCTACTAAGAAATCCATGCTACCCATACTCACTGCCTTTTGGCTCAAGGAATCCGCTACCACATTTGCCTTGCCTGAGTGATAAAGAATGGATATGTCATAGTCCTTCACTAACTCCAACCACCTGCACTGCCTCAATTTTAGATCTTTCTGGATGAATATGTACTGAAGGCTATGGTGGTCCGTGAAGATCTCACAATGTACGCCATACAGATAATGCCTCTGAATATTCAACGCAAAGACTACCACTACTAACTAAAAGTCATGAGTGGGGTAGTTCCTCTGATGAACCTTCAAGTGTCTGGAAGCATAAGCAATAACTCAGCCCCACTGCATTAATACACAACCCAAACCAACATCGTAAGCATTACAATATAGTGTAAACCCCTGGCCCTCAACCGTAAGAGTAAGAATCAAAGCTGAAGTCAATAAGGCTTTGAGCTTCAAAAAGCTCACCTCACACTCATGGACCACTAGAAAGGAATATTTTTTTGAGTCAATCTAGTCAATGGAGCTGCTATAGATGAAAATCCTTCATAAACCATTTGTAATAACCTACCAACCCAATAAAACTGCAAACCTAGGTAGGAGAAGTAGGCCTAGCCCAATCATGAACTGCCATAATTTTTGCCGAATCTACCATAATCCTATCCTTGGATACCACATACCCCAAGAATGTCATAGACTCAAGCCAAAACTCACACTTAGTGAATTTGGCATACAAATGATGGCCTTGCAAGGTCTAAGGACAACTCTCAGATGTGGCTTATGCTCTTCCCCACTCCTCGAATATATCAGAATGTCATCGATGAATACAATCACAAAGGAATCTAGGTAGGCTCTTAACACACAGTTCATCAACTCCATAAGAGCTTCTAGGGCATTCGTCAACCCAAAATACATGACTAGTAACTCATAATGGCTGTATCAAGCCCTAAATATAGTCTTTGGGATATCTGTAGCCCTAACCCTTAACTGGTGATACCCAAACCTTAAGTCTATCTTAGAGAACACCACTACACCCTATAGCTGGTCAAATAGATCATCAATATACGACATCAGATACATGTTCTTAACTGTCACCTTATTTAACTGCCTGTAGTTAATACACATATGCATTGACCCATCCTTCTACTTTACAAACAAAATAGGAGCACCCCATAGAGACACACTAGGCTTGATGAACCCTTTACTCAATAAATCCTGAAACTGATCTTTAAGCTCCTTCAACTTAGCTAGTGCCATCTGATATGGCAGAATAAAAATGGGTTGGGTGCTCAGCTCAACATCAATACCAAAGTCGATGTCAAATCAGGAGAAAGACCTAGTAGATCAGAAGAAAACACATCTGAATACTCACAAACCATAGGAACTGACTCAAGTAAAGGTGTGGTGGCACTAGTATCAGAGACGTAGGTAAGGTAGGACAAACACCATTTCCCAACCAACTGCTGGGTGCTCAGTAAGGATATAACTCCCTTCGACTTGTGGTTATCCTCACCCTTCCATACTATTGGAGGGATACCAGGCATTCATAGAGTAACAATCTTGGCAAAGCAATCCAAGACCATATGGTAGGGAGACAGCCAATCCATGCCCAAAATCATATTAAAAATCAACCATGTCTAGCACAATCATGTCTACCCATATGTCATACCCTAGAATAGTCACCACACAAGCTCAGTATACATGATCCACTACTAACAAATCTCCTGCTAGGGTAGCTGCATGCAAAGGCATAGGCAATAAATCACATATAGACTCCAGATGAGTAGCATAATAAGCAGACACTAGAGAATGTAAACCCCAGATCAAACAAAGTAGAAGTTGAATGATGGCAAATATAGATTATACCTGTGATGACAACATCTAAAGACCCAACCTCTGGATGGCCTGAGACTGCATATATATGGCTCCAACCTCCACGACCACATAATCTACTGGACTGAGGACCACCTTGAGTACCCTGGGGACCACCTTTACTACCCTATGCACTGCCTCTGGCCAATGGTGCTGGAGACCTAGGGCCCTGAACCATCTGGCCCTGCTAACCATTGTGCTTGACCTTTGGACAATCTCTAACAAAGTTCCCTAACTCAACACACTTAAAGCACCCTTTGCCCGATGAAGTCCGAATAGAAGAACGCACTGAACCAAGCTGGTCGCCATGGCTCGAATACCCAAAATATGCACCACGCAGAGACTAAATCAAACCCTGACTACCCTAACCCTCAGTAATCTGTAATGCTGCCTGAACAAGCTAGCTTGCCTGGAACCACTACTGATGCTGACCCCTACTAAAGTAGCCTCTATCTCATGTCTATGAGCCACTGTAACCCCCTAATAGATGGGGCCTCAAAAAGTATGCCCTCAATGGTGCGGGCATGATCCACTACCTCTAAGAATGATTGACCCAAAGCTACCATAACCTCTGTGGCCAAGTGGAGCTATAAAGTCAACCCTCAAATGAAGCAACATACCTTCCCATACTTGGTGTGCAGAATCGTGGTGGCATGCCTAGCCAACTCGTGGAAATGGATCTCATCCTCTGAGATAGACATAGAGCCCTGCTCCAGCCTGATAAATTGGTCTATTAACTGCTCCCTCAAACTGCATGATACATACTTCTCCAAGAAAGCTATTGAGAATTGTGCCCAAGTAAGTGGCGGTGACGCGGCTGGTCTGCAGGCTATTTATGACCTCCACCACCGTTTTGTTGAACTATCCAGCTTAAATGCGGTGTAATCTGCTCTATGAGACTCGACAAACCCAAGGTTATACAACCTCTCCTAGCAACTAGTCAGAAACTCGTACGCATCCTCCCTTAGAGTGCCTAAAAACCTCGGGGGACCGAACCTCCTAAATCTACAAAGAATCTTGTTCTCCTCAGAAGACATGGCCAGCCTAGCTGGAATAGGTGGAACAACTATAGGAACTGGCAATACCTCTAGTCGTGGAGTCGCAGTAGCAGGCTGTGCTCCTGAGCCCTGTGTTGCTGCTTGGGCAGAAGTTTGAGCCTTGTCTCTGACCTGAGAACTAATCGGAGTACTGGGTAAAGCTGTTGGATGTGATATACGCTCAAAGAACCTAAGCAAGCAAACCAATGTGTCCTGTAGTACTGGAGTAGACACGAAACCCGCTGGATATTGGGCTGGCCCCACACCCTCTGGCTCATATTGTACTTCTTCAATCCCAATGTCAAGCTGTGGCAATGGTAATCTAGTCTAGGCCCGAGCTGGCGCTGTAGCCCATCCCCTACCTTGACCTCTGAGTTGACCTCTACCCTATCCTGTAGATGGGGCTCTAACTGTAGGTGCAGGGTATCGTCCTCACCTGTTACTGACCTCGTCTGAACAATCTGAGAAAGAGGGACACAAAAGATACTTAGAAGTTGATAAGATCAAGGACGCACGATAACAAATCAAACAAGATAGAATCTTTCCTAAGAATGTCCTATAGCCCCTCACAGATAGGATACAAATGTCATCGTACCGATCTGCGAGACTCTACTAGATACTTTGCTCCTATACTAGTGAGACCGGTTAACCTAGAGCTTTGATACCACTTTGTGACGACCCAAAACCATACAGTAATGGTGCCTACATAACCCCTAGTAAGCAAGCTAACCCAATGATGCGGAAGATAATAAAACATTCAACATCAAGAAAGCAGAAGAAAAAATATAAGGAAATAGGGGCCAATAGTATAGATACATACGAACTATAATAAATATACATCAATGGCCCCAAAGTGACTGAGAAGGCGATATATACACAAAAAGCAACCCTGGACCTGGTATCTTCGGTACAAGAGCGTCTAAAGTGCGGAGTAGCTATATAATAAGAACTGTCTATCAAAAATGCAAAATATAGATAGAAAAGTAGATAGAAAGTAGTAAAAGTCTCCAAAACGCAGGGAACTCACCACGATCTGAAAGCAGCTGGACATGAATGACAAGAGGATCAGTGAGGGTGGCTCATACTAGGTGCTGCATTGAAAAATATGCAGAGTGTAGTATGAGTACCAAAACAATGGGTACCTTGTAGGCATAATAAGCCGACCGAGCTCAGAAAGATAATATATATTATAAGCTACAGAAAAGTAAACTTACTACAGGAATCCACCTAAATCTAGTTATCTACTAACAGAGTCATAATCTAATGAAAGGTGAAGATAATAATGATAAGAAGACAAGGAATTCTAAGCACACAGAAGAAAATGTGATGCACCGAGAGATGATATGATGTAAAAACATGGCCAACGCAACATAAGTCTGAAATCCCATCATTGAACGAACAATAAGTAAATATGATTCTAAAATCCCAGTGTTGGACATGCAATAAGTAAATATGAGTCCAGAATCCCAGCATCGGACATGTAATAAGTAAAAAGAAATGTCCTCCACTGAACTTAAATCAGTAAAAAGGGAGGCGTTTAGTTCTTAAATCCAAATTCGGTGGTAAGGTAGTGAAACTCTTTCTTAAAACCCTTGAAATACGAAATAATAACAAAAAAAAACCATCCTTTTTAACCCAAAAACCAACCATTCTTTCTAAGAAGACCATTAATATGCCTAGTACATGAATGTAGAAATGAGAGTAAGTGGTACAAAACCCAAACAAAGATAGAGATATAACACCAAAGGTGGGGGCCAAAGCGCCCCGAAATAAGGTACTCACTTAGAACTTTGACCAGTTCAATGCTATGGCCTCAGGCCCATAGTTATACAAATTAAATGGTAAATAATGACGGAGAAGAAAAGGAACATAATAAAATACAACAAGGCATCTACTCTACCTCTAAAACTTCCTAAAGTTCTCTAAGGATTCTAGGCTAGCAATAGTAATTCTACAAGCTTATATACTAAGGATAAACAAGGATATACTACTCTACAGTCCCAAAATTGGCCAAGATGAGTAGAAAAATAATTTGAGCCTAATTCTAACATAAACCTAGCCTAACATTCATGCAACTCATAACATATAAAATGTAACTAAGACAAGTCTTAAAATATTAAACTGTAACCTACCTCGAGGCTGAACTGCAAACACGAACCGTCACTCGTGTGCCTTCCCTTTTTGAATAACCTCATAAAGTCGACACGCTATCAAGAACATAATCCAGGTGTCAAGACGAGAAGAATGACACCCATATTACTAAACAAAAATTCAGGTCGAAAATCAGGTCAGAAAATGACCCTCGGGGCCTGTGCAACTAAATAGAAAACAAAATTCACAATTATGTTCGCAACGGGTTTAAAAACTTATGCCCAAAATTTGAGCACGAACGAGACTCATTTTGAGGTCTAAAACAGCGTTGTAGTCCTCTTTGATCAAGAATTAAAACAATAAATTCTTAATGGAAAAGAGAAAAAACGACATGAATTTAATGACAGAAAAGAGAAGAGGAATACAAGGGAACTTACAAGACCAAGAGGGATGGAAATGTGAGCTTGGATCAGTGCTTGAAACTCAACACTAATTGAGGAATTCGGTTTGATTGAGGAGAAAATGAAGTTGAAACTAATATATAGATGCCAGACCAAGCCTGTGTGCACGCGGCCAAGCCACCATGCGTGCGGCCCCGCACAAACATCCAGGCGCACGCGCATGCACAAGACAGACAGAGGTCAAGTCACGCGCTAAGACTGCACGCATGTGGCTGGCAACCACGCGCGCGGGCACTCTCATGCTGCCAAGTCACCGCGCGGGCGAAGGGCAACGAGTGGGGCATGGCCGACGCCTTCAAAGCGCATGCAACCTACCCTACACATGGGTGAAGGGTTGTCTAGTGATGCAAGAGCAACCATCCAATAACAGTTTTTGGCAACTCAATATGTCACTAGATGGACCCTCGAGATTCATCCGGGGTCCCGTGGATGCAAAAAAAACTAGGCTACTCAACCAAAAATGGCATTATGGACTCAACGCAATCGATAAAAATCCTAATGGAGTTTGTTTTAATAAAAAGTGGGCCCCACACCTAAAAATCAACTTTTACCAAAATGGAACCTAATAGCCCAAAATGAGTTTGAAAGTCTTCATACCCAAACCTAAGGTCCCTCTAACCCAAAGTTGACATTCTGGAGCTAACAACACTGACGAAATTTTCATCCGAGACCATCTTCTCTGAATGTTGACCAAAGTCAACTCTATCAACCTTAAGAGTTGTAAAGTAGGAAAATGAGCTTAAAACACAAATGAATGGCACGAGAACCGAACCGTCAGTTTTAGCAAGTCATAAATGACTTGTAGCCACTGTGGTAAAGCTCGAAATACGGAAAAAGTATGAAAATCAAAGAATTAACCTAGAGGGTCATTAGAGTTTTTACGAAGAAAATATGGAAGGAGAGGGGAGCGTTGTTAAAGCCTTGTGCGGTCTTTTATGGATATCGAGAAGAATGTGGGGCACATGTCTTTTTTAGGAGGAGAATAATATGATATGTATGTATAAATGAGCTGATGAAGGGAGTATATTGTTGCAAGTGTTTTGATGTGGGCCGGGTCATATGCGTTTAAATTGGGCTAAGGGAATGATTTTTGGGCCAATTGGGAGCTGAAGAGGAGGATTAAAGGATTTAAAGGATGGCCACATTTTGCAAAATGTGGCCAGATTCAATTTAAGGTATGACCAAATTGAAATAATTTAATAAAATCAGCCATAATTGAAATAGATAAATTAAGTCTCTAATTAACTAAATGAGCTTCTAGCTTTAACAATTTTTAAAAATAATTTTATTATAACATGTAATTATTTAATTTTAAACTAAGAATCTAATTATATGATTAATTTCTTATTTCAAATAATTTTAAGGAATAATAAACATCTTTACTTTAAAACGTGATTTTCACTCAAAATATTTTTTTAAAGTGAAAGTTATATGATTTTACATTATTAAATATAGAATATATATATTTCCCCTAAAATCATAAAATTAAAACGTGATTTTCACTCAAAATATTTTTTTAAAGTGAAAGTTATATGATTTTACATTATTAAATATAGAATATATATATTTCCCCTAAAATCATAAAATTAACCTCAAATTTATTTTTAAAATCATTTCATCTTATAAAAACAATTATTTTAAAATTATTTAAAATTTATAACAGCTCTAAATTAATTAAGAATGTGGAGGACAAAAATTGGGTATCAACAACTAACATCACACCTCTAAGCTCATATCCACCCAAATAAACTTAATTAATACTAATCCAAGGGACTCAAAATCATCTATCTACGATCTCCTGAATTTAGCTCTTAAGAACACCATATAATGCACACCTAGCCTTCTCCATACTTAGAAACCCAAGAATACTAAAGTAGTCACACATAGTACTATATGATATTAGAATCCCGTGTAACTACATTCTATCTTAGTGCATGTCTTTCTTTCTAGCATTCAAGGCTCTCCTTCACCTAACGACTTAGCTTCTAATCACCTATCCCTATCTAGCCCACATATGCATATCATTCTCACAACTTCACCCTTGCCATAAGTTATCAACTTAATTCTTGCATACACTACATACAAAAAATACCTATCCTAGAGCTCTTAGGGCTGAGAGAACTGATCTGGACGTGAAAAGAAAGAGAAAATGGCCAAGACATCCTTTTAGAAGTGCATACGATCTTGATTGCATGGTATGTCTCACAAACCATGAACCAGGTTCACAAACCATGGTCGAGCCATCAAATCTTCTGATATTTATAAGTCTCTAAGTCATTTTCATGAATAGGGCTCACAAATAGTGGAAAGGTTCACGAATCATGGTCTGAACCATCATATTTTTTTTCGAGGATTATCAAATGTGAATCATTTCCATGATTTGCTTCAGGGGCCGTGGACCATGTTCACGAACTGTGAACTCAAACCGTGGAGTTCTAGTAAGTTGAGGTTCTTTAGGTTAGTTTTCACGATCTATTCCATGGACCGTGCACTAGTTGTACTGTCCGTATCCACAGGGATCAATCCCACCCAACCAACATTAGAACCCTCATACTATCATCTTTATTAGCACATGGATCATTTAAACTCCAAGCATAGGGTCTAGTACTATACAGGGGTAGCAACACAATTTTCTCATACTACACGGGCTTACAACTACTAAAGAACAATTTAAGGAAACACTAGCCCATTTAAAATTCATGACAAAATAGCCGATCTTACTCACACAATCTATCAATTGTAACCTACAAGCACATTCTCCTCTTACAACATCATCACTACTTCATACTAATTCATTATACATCCTATACTTAGTCTTGTACTAACACATTGACATACCCTCATGAGCTTCTACCCTAGTTCAAATATGCTCTAAGGCATCTTAACCAACCACTCTTCTACGCTCTACCATGGAACCTACACAAAAATTATCACTCTTTGGCCAACACCAAGGGGCTTATCATCCCATTACTTACCATATACATACGTGACTATGTTTATATACTTCCCTCAATACTATCTTTACTTTTGGCTGCGACACTTCTAACTTCATATTTTTGGCTCTAAGTTCATTCTACTACTCATGGCTTACACACCCCAAATTACACTCTAGGGTGACAGTATTACCCAAGCACTTAGAGGCACGCTCTCCCACTAAGGGTGTAATCCATATAGAGGTTTCAGAAGGGGGTTTGAGAGAATATATTATTGTGGGATCAATGTACAATTCATATGAACAATGGTACATTCTTTCAAATTAATAGACTTTGATGCCCTAGTAGGCTCCTCTCAAGCCCTTGTGAAGTCTCTTGAATTTTTGATAGCTCTATATTAGAGCACTTCACTAATAGGAACCTGAGCTTTACTGCTTCTATCATCTCAAAGATGAGGCTTAGTCAGTGGAATTGAACAATGCATAAATCTGAATAAGTTTCTTATGACACTGCTTATTGCACAATCTAGAGTATGAAAGAATAGAAAACTTTTATTAAATGCCCGTAGTCCCTCATTTATAGGAGTGGAACCCTCACAATCATAAATAGGATCCTACATACACGACTTCATAGTATCCCTAGGATACTTGAACTCTGGGCTCTGATACCAAGTTTGTCATGACCTGAGTCTACACCCTAGCTGTAACAAGCACCCAAACCACAAGTGGCTCAAGCAAATCCTTGGCCTGACATACTACTAAAAAATATACTAAAAGATAAAATGAATGATAAAGCATGAATTGAACTATTATAAAATAATAAAATAAATTTTCATTAACTAAGACATAAAGTCATCTAAAATCTGATACAACTAATTAACTGATGTTTATGAAGTCTATACTAAATATTGAATACTATTTATAAAGACAAGGCCCCAGGTCTACCTTTATGTAATAAAAGACCTCCTAAACTAGACTACTAACTAAACCCTTTGAAAGTAAGGAGGGATCATCCAAAACTGATAACATAACTCTATTGAAGTGTCCAATCACGATCCTGAGTACCTGCATCTGCATCAAACAATGATGCAACATCAAATAACATTAGTACATGTAATGTATGGTATGTAAGATAGCTGAACTGAAACTAAATTGGTTACTAATAAGCTGACAAACTAAGCATGAAAATATGCATCACAGTCATAAATATACTGAACAACTGAAATAACCGTATAACTAAACTGAATACTTAGTAATTGAACTGAATAACAAATTTATTTAATAGGACTATATACAATGCATTAAAATCCTTTAGAAATAATGGCCTTGGACAAATGCATCTTATCTGACAATCACTGAGTAAAGCTATATGCAACTGAACACTTAAAACATGTTTTGAAAACTAGAGGCCTAGTGCCATCAATCATACTTTAAAAATCTTCTTGAAATGGAATAGCTTAGTTAGTTGTATAACTGAAGCTGCACAAACTATATGCAACCAAATCATGAAATATTTTCATAAAACTGCCGGCTAATACTGAAATACTGAGCTGAATGAGTAAAACTGATTAGACTAAAATGCAACTAATAGATGAAAGTAAACACAAGTATGAAAAATGTGCAACAACTGTTATGAAAAGTTGAAAACTATATATCAGTAATAAGTTCCCAAAATACTTTAGTTTAGTTGGGACTTTATCTTGATCGACAAATATCACATGAGCACATGATGTCTAACCTCTGGCCCAGTTGAGAGAGTTATTCCAAACCTTGTCGGGGTAAGGAACAATACTAAACTATGGATCCATACTAAGCCCTTATGAGGCCCTATCTAAGGAGTTTCCCAAATTAATGACACGATGTTATCCTACACTAGCAATGTAGTTTTGGGGTTTGAGTTATCTAAACCTTTACCCATCTCGATGCTAAATAATTCTACCAAAAATAATGTAAGTGATCATAAGGTAAAAACTATCTAAGGCAACTGAAAAGTCTGCTATAGAGCCTTCTAGCTCAAAATCAATATGTACGATATAACTGGTGAGCTTGATACCCAACTAACTGACTATGCTACTGGTGAGCCTCTATGCTTTAAATACTACTTTAAAACTAAACTTTACTTTCTTTTTTCTAAAATCATGCACTTTAAGCCAAACTGGCTAAGCTAGAACTCTTTCTGAAATGCTTCCCTAAAACTGAAAGCTACTAACTTCATGAAAATAATGCATGTCTATAGCATAACCATGCCCTAGGATTAACTTTTAGCTAAAAAGGGGTTCATGGGATAAGATGACATGAACCATCAATCAACAATCATATGAGATAGGAATTTCAACACGCTAAACAATGAATAACTCAAATTATAGAGAGGAAATAAAGTTTATAGACTTTGGGCAAGTGCCCTAGCTTTAATCTCTTCTAAAACTGAACTGTAGATGTAGCGCATGGGGAAGAATGGAGTTTCTTACTATGATAGCCTTACGCACCTTAAGGAAGAAGAAATTTGGAGGAAGAAACTTGAGAAGTCTTCTTGCTTGAGATTCTATGTTTTTGCTTGCTTGAAACCCTAGGTTAGGTACCTTAGAGTCTGGAGATAAATCTTTTAGAAAGATTGACGTTTTTGAGTGAAATAACCCCTTTTTGGTGCTTAAACAACATAGGGAGGGGACTTGGGGTAAGGAAAGGACTAAACTAACCCTCACTTAGCTATCATAAAATGCAAAAAAATCTCATTGAATGACTCACATCGTGAGTTGTGAGGTGGTCCACGAGTCATGACTCAATTTGTCACTTTTTACCAGACTTTTTAAGTCACTGGTTCAATCGCACGATTGGCCCCATGATTTATGGGCCATCCCATGGATTATGGTCTATGTCATTAGCTTCACGGGAGTTTTTAAAACCGCTAGTTCAATCTCACGACTGGCCCCATAATTGTGGGCTATCCCATGGATCATGGACCAAGTCATCATTTTTTGGTAGATTCACTCTCTGGTAAAATGATTATAACTCTTTACTCCAGACTCATATTAATAAATGGTTGGTGGCGTTAGGAAAAAAACTCAAAATCCTTTAATTTGTTAGGCCATGGGACATGTTAGTCTTCATATAATAGGAGGAATGCTTGATGGAAGTTGACCCTAGTATGAAGCTATACAAAAACTAAATCATAGAAAGGCTTCAAACTCAACATTGTGCCAGAGGTTCCTTATGACCTTAGTTCATATATAATATACTTACAACACTTAAAAATTGATTTCAACACCTAGGTATAAAAAAATTTATTTGGTTAGAGTCTATCTACATACCTAGAATAGTTTCAAACTTAGCCTAAAAATATGAGGTGTAACAATTATTATGAAAGGCTTCTAAGTATGGGGTTGATATAGTTTCACAGGGTCGATTATATAGATTTGCAGATGTGTGGCATTTCCAAGCAATGTCAGAATTCCTATGTTGACTCTATACCAGCAAGATCTCCTCTTATGACTTGGGAGTTGTTTTCATAGGCTTTCCTTAATTGGTTTGATCCTCGTAGATTTAGGGATGAGTGTAGGCATTAGTTTAAGCACTTTACTCAGGACAATATCTTGGTGACTGAGTATGAGACTCCATTCTATACATTATCTCACCATGCTTTGGTGATCTTACCGATGAGAGCGAGAGGATTCACAAATTCATGAGAGGTCTTACCTTTAGGATTTAAGAGGTGGTGTTTTCTACAACTCAGTTAGGAGCTACTTTTTGGAGGGTGGTCAAGATGGTCAAGGAGTTTTAGCTTATGCACCATGAGTTGTTTAGGGATTTATGGGACAATAGGTCCTGTATTTCTGATCAGTTCAGTGGAATCTCATCCAAAGGTAGGAGTTCTTTTAGGAGAGGCTTTCATTCTCAGCATAATAGGCCAGTTCATGCAGTACTTCAAGCGTCCCAGTGAGGGTATTTTGGACGAGACTCTTTTAGCCCACGAAAGACTTCTCATGGTTCTTCCTAGAGGTCCTCAGGCTGTGGTGGCCACTTTGGTTATTCAGGTCCCTCTTAAGATATGGTGGTTCCTAAGTCTTGTTATGAGTGTCATAGTCTAGAGCATATCAAGATGCATTTTCCTAGACTTAGAGGTGGGGTTGATAGCATAGTTCTTAGGCTCCAACTAGGGCAGCAACACCCCTATCTAGGGTTGGGTAGATCTAAGGCAGGTAGAAGGTCACCACCAACCGATTGAGAGGTGGTAGATGAGTTGTTTATCCAGGAGGAGACAAGGCTCAGTGTTACATTTTTTTTGGGTAGACCTAAAGTGGAGTTCTCTAATACTATTATCACAGGTATCATATTAGTATGCCATCGACCTACTTTAGTATTATTTAATCATGGTTCTACTTTCTCCAGTGTAATTGCATACGTTGCATCTAGTCTTGATATGATATGTGAGTCTTGTACTATGTCTATTCATGTTTCTACCTTAGGTGGGTGATTTTTTAGTAGTGGATCGAGTGTACCAATCTTATGTTATGACTCTTCCAGGTCTAATACTTTGGTAGACTTGACTATTCTAGATATAGTAGATTTTGATGTAATTTTAGGCATGGATTAGCTTTCTTCATATCATGCTATTATGGATTGTAGTGCCAAGATGGTCATATTAGTGATTCCAAGTGTACTAAGGTTGGAGTGGTAGCGTACCCAGGATTCATATGCTAAGAGGGTGATTTCTTTCCTTAAGGCTTAGCATTTGGTTGAGAAGGGATTTTGGCATATGTTTACAATACTAGTATCAACATGCCTCTTTTAGAGTTAGGGATATTAGTTAGAGAGTTTCAGGATGTGTTCCCTACAAATTTACCAAGCATTCTTCCATATAGAGATATTAATTTTGGCATTGAGTTAGAGCCGGGCACTAAGCCCATATCCATTCCTCCTTATAAGATGGCTTTAGCAGTGTTGAAGAAGATGAATAATAAGTTGTAAGACCTATTAAGTAAAGGATTTATTAAGCCAAGTATTTTACCTTGGGGTGATCCTGTGTTATTTGTGAAGAAAAAGGATGGGTCTATGCAAATGTGTATTAAATATCGATAATTGAACAAGGTGACTATCAAGAACAAGTATCTTTTTTTGCACATAGATAATTTGTTTGATCAGCTTCAGGGTGCTACAAGGTTTTCAAAGATTGACTAGAGGTCAAGGTACCATCAGTTGAGGATTAGGGCTTTGGATATACCTAAGATGGCTTTCAGGACTCGATATGGCCATTATGAGTTTTTAATTATGTCTTTTGGGTTGACGAATGCCTTAGAGGAATTTATGGAGTTGATGAACCTGGTGTTCCATCCTTATCTTGATTCCTTTATTATTGTGTTCATTGATGATATCTTGGTGTATTTCAAGAATGAGGCAAATCATGTGAAGCATTTGAGGATTATGCTCCAGAGGCTGAGGGATGAGAAATTGTATGCTAAGTCCTCAAAGTGTGAGTTTTGTCTTAGTTCCATCATATTCTTGGGGCATATCATGATCGAGGATGGCATTATAATCATTATGGCAAGGGTTGAGGCAGTTCAAGATTAGGCCAGGCCTACCTTACCTATCAAGATTTGGAGTTTTATAGGTTTGGCTAGATATTATAGATGGTTCATGCAGGGTTTCTTTTCTATTACAACTCCATTGACCAAGTTGACTCAGAAAAATATTGCTTTCTAATGGACGGATGAGTGTGAGGCGAGCTTTTAAAAGTTCAAGGCTTTGTTGACTTCATCACCTATCTTGACCTTACCTATGGAAGGTGAAGGTTTTACTATTTATTGTGATGCTTCTAGAGTTAGGCTTGGTGGTGTTTTGATGTAGAAAGGAAATGTAATAACCTATGCTTCAAGGCAGTTAAAGACTCATGAGAAGAACTACCCACTCATGATTTAGAGTTAGTGGTTGTAGTGTTCATTTTGAAATTGTTGCGGTATTACTTGTATGGGTTTCATTGTGAGGTGTTCACCGATCCGCAACCTTTAGTATATTTTAAGTCAGAAGGATTTGAATTTGAGACATCACAGGTGGTTGGAGTTGTTGAAGGACTATGAAAAGTTATCACCTAGGAAAGGCAAATATAGTGGCAGCTGCCTTGATTAAGAAGGCAGTGAGTATGAGTAGCCTTGCCTTGTTGATGGTGGAGGAGCGACCTTTTTCTTTAGATGTTCAAATATTGGCCAATAGCTTTGTGAGGCTTGACATTTTGGAGCCTGGTAGAGGTTTTGCTTGTGTTGAGGCACGGTGCTTATTAGTGGAGCAGATTAATGATAGACCATTTGAGGATGAGAAGTTGTCTATTATTCAGGTAAAGGTGTTGAAAGGAAAAGCTAAGGAAATGATTCTTGATTCAAAAGGTGTTTTAAGGATCAAGGGTCGGATCTATGTTCCTAGAGTGGGTGATTTGACTAGATTGATCATAGAAGAGATTCACAGTTCGAGGTATTCTATTCATCCGAGTGCAACCAAGATGTATCATAACCTAAAGCAGCATTATTAGTAGTGTAGAATGAAAAGGTACATCATGGAGTTTTTAGCTAAGTGTTTGAATTATCAACAAGTGAAGTATGAGTTTTCGAGATCGGGTGGTATGACTCATAGGATGCCTACACCTGAGTGGTAGTGAGAGCGCATTACTATGGACTTAACGGTTGGTTTGCCTCAGACTTCGGGAAAATTTGACTCAATTTGGGTGATTGTGGATAGGTTGATCAAGCTAGCTTATTTTGTACCAGTGAAGACTAACTACAATACAGTAAGACTAGGTGAGATCTACATTTGGGAGATAGTTTGGTTACATGGTATGCCCGTTTCCATCATTTCAGGTTGAGGTACTCAGTTTAAATTGCACTTTTGGAGTTCTATGCAGTGTGAGTTGGGCCCTTAATTGGAGATAAGTACCACATTTCAACCACATATGGATATGTTTTGGGCTTGTGTGATTGACTTTGGTGGTTATTGGGATCAGTTCTTGCCTTTAATGAAGTTTGCCTAAAATAACAGCCACTATTTCAGCATTCAGATGGTACCATTCGAGGCTTTGTATGGGAGAAAATATAAATCTCCGATTGGTTGGTTTGATTCATTTGAAATCAGACCTTGGGGGACAGATTTGTTGAGAGATTCTATGGATAGGGTAAAGTTGAAACACGACCGACTTTTGATAGCCCAGAGTTGATAGAAGAGTTATATGGATCATAAAATTCGTGACTTGGAGATCATGATTGGTGAGCGTGTTTTGGGGAGACGGGTAAGCTTAGTCCGAGGTTTATTGGCCCTTTTGAGATTCTTTGACGCATTAGGGAGGTATACTATGAGTTGTCTTTACCTTCGAGGCTTTTATATGTGCATCCACTTTTTCATGTCTCGATGTCGAAAAGGTACCATTCTGATAGTTCTCATATGATTTGGTGAACTCAGTGGATTTGGATCAGAATATGACTTTCGAGGAAGAGCCCATAACCATTTTGGATAGACAAACTAAGAAATTGAGATCTAAGTATATAGTTTCACTAAAGGCTCAATGGAAGCATCATCCGATCAAGGAGGCTACATGGGAGACAGAGTCGAACATACATAGGAGAGATCCCCAACTTTTCAATAGTTCAGGTACCTTTCTTATCCCTACTTCGAGGATGAAAATTTATTTTAGTAGTGGATAATGTAATAACCCTCATAGAGATTTTTAAATTTTGATATGTTTTAAACGTTTTACCCCTCCCTATTGTTACATTATGATAGTTGTGGTCTGCGAGAGTGTGTGTCACAATTCCCCAGGTATTTGGTTAGGTTCCATGTAAGTTTTTTTTTATTTTGAAAGGTTTTGAAGTTAGAATGGTTGACTTTTGTCAACATTCAGAGATTTAGACGTCGTATGAGAATTTTGTCAATTTGTTAGCTCCAAAATGCTATTTTTTGATTAGTAGCATTGTTGGTTTGGGTCTCGAGGTGTTCAGGTATTTTTGAGTAGTTGATTGAAAAGTTGGACGTTAAGGCATGAAGTTGACTTCAGTCAACATTTGTGGATAACGACCTCCGTTGATAAATTTGATAATTTCTTTATCCAGAATATTGATTTTAATCTAGTAGCATAGTTAATTTGTGTTCAGGAGGTTCTAGATGAGTTCCAAGGGTTGATTCCAAGGGTTGATTCCAATTTGGGAATGCTTTTGACATTTGCTGGTGTCTAGTGTCCGTAATTGTAGTGTTTTGCCATTTTGTGAGTACCGCTTTTGCGATCAAAGGACCATTTTTGCGGTAATTGAGTGGCATGCCTAGATGCGGTAATTGCGGTGTTTTGCCGCATTTATGGTCAAGGGACCACTTTTGCGGTAAAGGGTTGTCAGGCCTAGACACCGCATTTGTGGTGTTTTATCACATTTGCGGGTACCGCTTTTGTGCTACCTTAGAGCCTTTTTTAAAAACCTTATTTTTTCGGTGGAGTCACTTTCTAACTCAATTTTGGGATCTTGAAAATATATTTTTGGGCAAATCAAAAGGGGTTTTCTAAGATTTCTTCATTGGGTACGTTTCTAAACCAATATTCTAACATTTTCCGATGATTATTTCATAATTTGATCTTCAAATCTTGGTTTTTCAACTTGAAAATTTAGGGTTTTCTCGATAAAGTTGAAGAATGGTATTTGATGATCTCAAGATCGATTTTAACTCCATTTTTTTATGAAATTTCATATGTGAACTCCTTAAGCTTTGGGTAAATTGATTTTCTAATAAAATTCTAATTTTTCTATTATGGGATCGGTTTTGACTTTTGGATTGACCCTTTTGACCCGAACTTAAGTATAGCAATATGGGTGTCTATAGTTTTGTATTCTTATTGGAAATCCATATTTGACTAGATTGGATCGTTTAGAAGATCTTCAGAAGGTCAAGCCTTCGGTTTGACTTTGTGGGTCTTCTTTTAAGGCAAGTTGAGAGTTTCTTTGACTCTTTTTTGAAGTGCTTATATGTTAGTTACTTATATGGGGCGTAATGGGAATGGAGGTCCCACATAGATGTGATTACGAGCATCTATGTAGGTACCGATGTGTTAAAACGGGGATAATATGGAATATTTGTCTTGATTTGATGTTTTTTCCTTATTCTTGATTGTTGAATAATTATGCGAAAAGTGGATTAGTGATTCTATCAAACATGATAGATATTGATATTGATAGTATATCCCCTTATGAGCATGAATTGAATCATTTGAGCTAGATTGATAATATTAGGGCTTGTAGCCGGTGTTTTAGGTTGAGTATGGCCTTGTGTGTCGGATTGAGATATTTGTGCTCCTCTTATCATTGTGAATTTGCATATACTCACTCATATCATATCATGGAATTTCTAAGGAGATATTTTCGAGAATGATGCTTTGAAATGACTTTCTCTGTAATGATCGGGTCCGTCGTTATGGCAAAACCATTCGTGCTAATTTTTAGCGTTAGAAAACTCTGGGTTTGGGAGTTTGAAATTCTGGGCTAGGCTAGTCTCGGCCGGTTTTGGAGCAAGTATGGTCAAGGGAAATTCGGGTAAGGATTGGGTTAGATGTCTTGATTTGAGCTAGTTATCCTTGTAGATAAAACATAAAGGAGTCCAGGGGACTTTTCAGAATCAAATTCGGGTAAGTAGAACTTCCGGAATCGAGGTTGATATGAAGCGGTTGTTCTGGGACGTCAGGAAAATTAGTGTGTTGTAAAATAGACAAGTTTTGAAGATTTTACGACTTTCTGTCCCATGTCAACTGCCATAGTGGTTGACAATCTGCCATGGTAACCTCCGCTATGGCGGAGAAAATACCGCTACAGTGGAAGTCAATGTCATTCAGCCTCCGCCATAGAGGACAACTCCGCTATGGTGGTACCGCTATAGCGTAGCAGACCGCTATAGCGGAGCGTGATGGGATTTAATATAGAAACTTTCCCAAAATAGTTTAGTTTCTCTTGAAATATTTTGGGAGAAGAAGGGGGCGATTTTGGGCAATTTCTACCAGTTTTCCACCGTTTTTCATCCTAAAGGTAAGGATTCTACTCCCCAAACTCCGTGATATCTTTTCTATGCTATAGAATTGCTAGGGGTGGACTTAGGGAAAGATTGGTATGACCTAGGAATGGTAGAATCCAGGAAAAAAGGATTCTAGGGTGCTAGAGTTCTTGGGTCTTGATTCTTGGTAATGGGTAATGATCACTTAGCCATAATTCTCTAAGGGAATTCGTAAAAATGATGAATTTAGGTGAATTGATGGTGGGAGAGCCTGGGAATGGGTGGAATGATCATGGTTGGCATGGGGTTTGGGATTTTTCATAATTCGGGTAATTTGTAGGCCATGAGTATTGATTTTTGGTTGCGATAAGAAGGTGCCTACTAAACTTAAAGGCAAATTCTACAGAGTGGTGGTCTGACCAGCTTTGTTGTATGGAGTTGAGTGTTGGCCAATAAAGAACTCCCATATTCAAAAGATGAAGGTGGCGGAGATGAGGATGTTGCGATGGATGTGCGGGTTTACTAGGAGAGATAGGATTATGAATGAGGATATCCGAGATAAGGTGGGTGTGGCGTCGGTGGAAGATAAGATGCGGGAAGCGAGGTTTAGATGGTTCGGACATGTGAGGAGGAGAGGCACGGATGCTCCAGTGCGGAGGTGTGAGAGGTTGGCTATGGATGGTTACAGGAGAGGATGAGGTAGACCGAAAAAGTATTGGGGAGAGGTGATTCGACAGGACATGGCGCAGTTGCAGCTTACCGAGGACATGACCCTAGATAGGAAGGTGTGGAGGATGCAAATTAGGGTAGAAGAGTAGTAGGTAGAAGTGTGTCCCGACTAGTAATCGTAGTGTTACGCTTATAGTCTCTTGTTCTTGGATTCCTCGTGGTAGTATTTTGTGGCAGTGCTCTGTTTCTGTCTGTTGTTTGTTAATACATATTACTTCCTATCGCCTCTTGTAGTTTTATCTTGTATTTTTATCCTGTATCATTGTTACGTCCTTTTTAGCCTTTTTTAGACTGTTTTGTCTTGAGCCGGGGGTCTATCGGAAACAGCCTCTCTACCTCACCTCTGAGGTAGTGGTATGGACTGCGTACACTCTACCCTCCCCAGACCCCACGCTGTGGGAATACACTGGGTATGTTGTTGTTGTTGTTGTTGTGTATTTGTTTCTAGACCAAGAACATGCAAGGGATCCTGAAGGGGGAAAAGTTCTGGTTCAATAGAGCTTGGAATAATTCGAGGTAGGTGATGGTTATTGATTCCTGTATGCATTGTATGTTTGTGTACTTGGGTCTATGTATTTGTATGGTTTGCATTGCTTAGGGAAGATTTAGGAATGTCCAGAAGTCCTGTTTTCAGTCTTGTGAAATGAACTAGGTGTTATTGCTTGTTGGTTTACAAGTGTTGATTGTTCATTGTTTGTGACTGTGGATTTATGTGACATTCGGTTGGCTTAGGTACCACGCCTTGTACGGGATAATACTAATGGTTGGCTAGGGTACCATGCTGTCACGACCCGATTTCTCGGTCATGATGGCGCCTACATCCCCCCAGTAGGCGAACCAATCCCCGTAGCCCAGGACAGTTAGTAATGGGCTACTATCTAACAAACAAGCAAAAGAATAGATAACAAGAGTATATACATATACATATGCGGAAATCAAATCAAACCCCAAGACCTGGTATCATAGTACAGAGCCAAACTACATACATGGAGTGCAAATAAACTAAAACTATATATACAGATGTCTCTGAATGGTAATAGAGTACATGAAGCAAAAGATAAACTAAAGCTAAGCTCCGATCGCCAAGAGCTCACCCTCAGTCTGAAGTAGTCCCCCACAGATCTCCAAGCACGAATCACAGCGATCTAACGGCGATGGCCCACGCTAGGATCTGCACCCAAAGATGCAGGGGGTAGGGGTGAGCACTAAATGCGAAGCATAAGGTACCCAGTAGGTATCATAGGCCGACTGGGCACATATAAGATAAAAGCGCAGTAATAGACAGAATAGAAGCAAGTAGTCATAGAAATCAACGAAAGGTACACAGGAACTAGCCCAGAGGGAAATCAACAGAACCACATATGAGGCTAGTAAGCAGAATATACACACCATAGGCACAGGTGAGAGTAAGAAATAACGCACCTGGGGTCCTTGCAATGACAGT
>QJPP01005185.1:0-85587 GCA_003996215.1 Jaltomata sinuosa
TTGTATGGGCGGCCGGGGGACTGTAGGTAGACTTTTGCTTTTTACTTATAGAATTGTTCTCTATTATGGATAAGTATGAGATTGGTATGATTAGTTGGGTTTGATTCATGTCTCTGAGCATGCCTATTATTACTCTTTCTATCTTCTTCTTACACTTGAGGTTACCGGTATACCGTCCATTTCGTAAACTTATCTTGTATACACTGTTGTTGCAAGGACCCCAGGTGCGTTGTTTCTTACTTTCACCTGTGCCCTTGGTGTGTATATTCTTCTTACTAGCCTCATATATGGTTCTGTTGATTTCCCTCTGGGCTAGTTTCTGTGTACCTTTCGTTGATTTCTGTGACTGATTGCTTATATTATGTCTATTACTGCTCTTTTATCTTATATGTGCCCAGTCGGCCTATGATACCTACTGGGTACCTTATGCTTCGAATTTGGTGCTCACCCCTACCCCCTACATCTTTGGGTGCAGATCCTAGCGTGGGCCATCACCGATAGATCGTTGTGATTCGTGCTTGGAGATCTGTTGGGGACTACTTCAGACTGAGGGTGAGCTCTTGGCGATCGGAGCTTAGCTTTAGTTTATCTTTTGCCTTATGTACTCTATTACCATTCAGAGACATCTGTATATATTCTTTTGATAGTTTTCACTCTATGTATGTAGTTTGGGCTCTGTACTATGATACCAGGTCTTGGGGTTTGGTTTAGTTTCCGCATATGTATATCTTTATATCTATGTTATCTATTTTATTCGTCTTGTTCCCTTATTTGCTAGATAGTAGCCCATTACTAACTGTTCTGGGCTACGGGGGTTGGTTCACCTACCGGGGGTTGTAGGTGCCATCATGATCGAGAAATTGGATCGTGACATATCCCCACTTGTTCACTCTTTCAGATGATGTTAATAACAGATAGATAGTAGATCCACATTTTAGTACTTGAGGCATGTTACTTTGGTATTTTATAAGTTCTTGTGATGCTGCCAGTGATTCCATGTACATTATACTCATTCAAGGACGAATGTCCCTAAAGGGGGGAGGATGTAACACCCCGCTCGTTCGAACGATGGATTAACTCGTACTTTTGGGACAAAAATAAGAGTTCATAATATGTAGGAAGGTTGTTTTATGATGTATTTTAATTTCACAACGGTCGTATGTTAAGTTTGAAGTCAAGCAAGTTGCAAAATAAAAGTCAGGGGAAGTTATTGTAAGTTCCATTAAGAAATTCTCTAAAAATTTGAGTCAAATGTATCTGAGCTTTTCTCCCAATCTATAAAGATTTAGAAAGTTTCCAATATACCAAATCGAAGGTCTACGAGTCTAGTTTCTAACGCACTAAACTATTTTTCCATACAACTTCATAATAGAGATATATTCACATTTATGTAAGACTATGCAAGCAGGTACATCAAGGTAGGCCCCCTATCCCAAGTAGGTTTCTCTCTTTAAAGGATGATTCTCCTTCGTTATAAGTCATAAAACTCAACCAAAAACTACAGTAAATCAGGCATAAATCCCCTAAATACTTTATGGACTTTGATGCTTTCAATTTGAAAGTTTAACGGAAGTTGCTTTATATCGCGAGCTCATCATCGTGGAAAAGTTTTCTCGTTGATTTTGGCTCCTTTTGGTTGCTTCTGCAAAGAGGTAGTTCATGGATTTGATGTTTATTTAGTGTTATCATCTGATTGTCGGAAGGTAAAAGTTCTAAATCCTCGACTCATTCTTAATTTGAGCTTTAGAATCAATTTTGAGGAGGACTTATTGTTATCGGCATATTTGTGTGTTTTCTTGCCGTATATTGGTACAGATCATGGAGTGTCCTTATAACAGCATGTTTAGCTTGTTATTTAAGAGTTTTTTGTTGAGGTAACATTCTTCCTATGACCCTCCTTCACAATTCTATGTTCTAGTATTATTTATAAATTTTTGAGCCACGAAGTGGTATTTTGGATCTGTGGCTCCGGGCAAACCCTTTGTCTTATTGTGTTGGACTGTTCTTGTTATATATTGATGGTTTTAACGTGTTGGAGGGACTGGGTGGTTGGTGTGATTCTTATTGGAGTCGTGTATGATGGTTGTTGGATTGAACAACGTGAAGTAGATCTTGTTATATTTCCTCGGGAGCTCGCCGCTCTTGTGAGATGTTGATAGCTTCTTGTTGTTGTTATTAGCTTTTGTTTTGGTAGATATTATGATGTCATTTATTGAGTTAAAGTGGACTGGTCAGAGTGACGACCTTAACGCCTTATGAATTGGCTATGGATCGTTCTTGCAGCCTTATCGATTCTAGCAATTGTTCTATTACCTTGGTTGGTCAAGCTTCATAGAGACGCCTTTAGGGATTCAGTTGAAAGGTATGTTAAGGCTTGCTTTTCACTTTCTGGCATGACCTTTAAGGCCAAAGCTTGTATAGCATGTGCAGCATCGTTATTCAACTAGTGGCCTTATAGTATTGAGTTTTGTCGTACAACATGATATAACGACTATCAGCATCACTCTATTCCTTACTTAGCCTGCCTAAAAGAGTATGTTATGATTCTATTGAGGTCACATGTGATTATATGATATTATTGTGTTGTTTTTATTGTCTTGATGCCGCCTATGAATTTGTTTTGGCCTTAGCAGATAATGACACTACAGGGTTTTGGAGCACACATTCTGGTTACTATTTCTATGCCTTTGGGCTGGGCGAGCCATACCTATGGGACATCCATTACATCATATTACCGTGACTTTGGGCCATGCAGACCGTATCTATGGGATGGACATGTTGTACCTACGAGGCAATAATTATATTACATTACCACGCCTTCGAGCCGAGCAGACTGTGCCTACGAGCCAGGCAGACCGTACCTATGAGACGGGATGGTTGTACCTATGGGACAACACTTATATGGTACCACAGAACCTCAGAGTTGCACTAATTCATGACACATGTACAGTCAGATAGTTCAAATCAGATTATCATTGGGGTCTAGTTAAAGGGGTCTGTATGGGTATTTAGCGACTGTTTGCGCCTGTTACGACTGATGGTGATTGTATGTTGTTTGTACCTGCCAGGCTTATGGGGGTCAGGTAAGGTTATTGTTTGCTATGTGCTTTAGATGGTATCTTATTATAGGAAGGTAAGTTATTATATTTTTGTTTTACTCCTAACCTTTTGTTTAGTCCCTACACTTTAGTTTTAGTTTTTAGTTTACTTTACATTCTTGGTACATTATTTCGTACTAACGCCTCATTGTCTGGGTCTTTTGCATTCATGCCTACAGTTTCAAATCAATGACTAGACAGGCCTGTCGGATAGCATAGCTGAGCTTTCAGCGGGTTGGTTGACTCTTTTCATTTCAGGGGTTGCTAGAGTCTCAAGGGTTTTTCCTTTTTGTTGTTTATAGCTTTTTGGATAGGTTGGGGCCTTGTCCCGCCAAGTATTGTATTCATAGAGGCTTGCAGACTAGTCAGTTGGTTTACATAGCTATGATGGTGGCAATCTTAGCCTTGTATGTTTATTAGTTGTAGCTTGTTAGCCAATTGGACCTTACCGTATTGTGTAATGGATAGGGAGAGTTGCTTACCAACTAGAGTTACCTTCAGAATTAGAGGCAGTGCACCCAGTTTTTCATGATTCTATGTGACAAAAGTGTATTGGAGATCTAGCACATATAGTATCAATAACAGATGTTCATATTTCAGAGGAAATGTCTTACAAAGAAGTCTTTGTAGCCATAATAGACAACTAGATTAAGAGTTTATGGAATAAGGATATAGCTACCGTGAATGTGTTATGGAGGAACCATAACATCAAGGAGATGACGTGGGAAGCTAAAGAGGACATGAAGTCAAGATATCCCCACTTGTTCACTCCTTTCGATGATGTTAAGAACATATAGATAGTAGACCCGCATTTTAGTACTTGAGGCATGTTACTTTGGTATTTTATAAGTTCTTGTGATATTTCTAGTGATTCCATGTACATTATATTCATTTAAGGATGAATGTCCCTAAAGGGGGGAGGATTTAACACCTCGCTCATTCGAATGTTGGATTAACTCGTACTTTTGGGACAAAAATAAGAGTTCATAATATGTAGGAAGGTTGTTTTATGATGTATTTTAATTGTTCAACAGTCGTATGTTAAGTTTTGAAGTCAAGCAAGTTTCAAAATAAAAGTCGGGGGAAGTTATTGTAAGTTCCATTAAGAAATTCTCTAAATTTTTTAGTCAAATGTATCAGAGCTTTTCTCCCAATATATAAAGAGTTAGAAAGTCCCCAATATACCAAATCGAAGGTCTATGAGTTACTGTTCCAATGCACTAAACCATTTTTCCATACAACTTCATAATAGAGAGATATTCACATTTACGTAAGACTATGCAAGCAGGTACGTCAAGGTGGGCCACCTATCCCAAGTTGGTTTCTCTCTTTAAAGGATGATTCTTCTTTGTTATAACTCATAAAACTCAACCAAAAACTACAGAAAATCAGGGGGAAATCCTCTAAATACTTCATGGACTTTGATGCTCTCAATTTGGAAGTTTAACGGAAGTTGCTCTACATCGCGAGCTTATCGTTTTGGTATAGTTTTCTCATCAATTTTGGCTCCATTTGTTGCTACTGCACAGAGGTAGTTCGTGGAGTTGATGTTTCTTTAGTGTTATCATCTGATTGTCGGAAGGTAAGAGTTCTAAATCTTTGACTCATTCTTAATTTAAACTTTAGAATCAATTCCGAGGAGGACTTATTGTTATCGGCATGTTTGTGTGTTTTCTTTCCATATATTGTTACAGCTCATGGAGGGTCCTTATAACAGCATGTTTAGCTTGGTATTTTAAAGCTTTTTGTCGAGGTAACCTTCCTCCTACGACCCTCCTTTGCAATTCCATGTTCTAGTATTATTTTATAGATTTCCGAGCCACAAAGTGGTATTTTTGATCCGTGGCTCCGGGCAGCTCCTTTGTCTTATTGAGTTGGGTTGTTATTGTTGTATATTTATGGTTTTAAGGTGTTGGAGGTACTGGGAGGGTGGTGTGATTCTTATTGGAGTCACGTATGATGGTTGTTGTATTGAACAACGTGAAGCACATCTTGTTATATTTCCCCGGGAGCTCGCCACTCTTGTGAGATGTTGATAGCTTCTTGTTGTGGTTATTAACTTTTGGTTTGGTAGATATTATGATGTCATTTGTTGAGTTAAAGTGGGATGGTCACAGTGATGACCTTTACGTCTTATCAATTGGCTATGGCTCGTTCTTGCATCCTTGTTAAATCTAACAATTGTTCCATTACCTTGGTTGGTAAAACTTCATAGACACGCATTTGGGGATTCAGTTGAAAGGTATGTTAAGGCTTCCTTTTCAATTTCTAGCATGACCTTTAAGGCCAAAGCTTGTATAGCAGGTGTAACATCGTTATTCGACTAGTGGCCTTATAGTATTGAGTTTTGCCTCACATCATGATATAGTGACTATCAGTAGCACTCTATTCCTTACTTAGATGCCAAGAAGAGCATGTTATGATTTTATTGAGGTCACATATGATTACATGATATTGTTCTATTGTTTTTATCATCTTGTTGTCGCCTATGAGGTTGTTTTGGCCTCAACAGACACTGATGTTGTAGGATTTTGGAGCATACATTTTGGTTACTCTTACCATGCCTTCGAGCCAGGCAAACCGTACCTACAGGATAAGCAGGCTGTACCTAGGGGGAAGCAGTTACATTATATTACCGTGCCTTTGGGCTGGGCAGACCGTACCTATAAGACGGGCATGTTGTACCTACAGGGCAATAGTTATATTAAATTACTGCACCTTCTAGCCGGGCAGATGATAAGTCAGTAATCTACCAACTTATTGATCCTGTATCCATGAATTATTGCTATATTTTGAATAGATTTAGAGGTTCTTATGGCCTTTATTGATGTCTATGCAAGTACTTGTGATAAATGATGAGAAATAAGAAAATGGACCCAAAAAGACCTCAAAAGGAGTTAAGTGTGAAGTGTTCGAAAAAGATGGAGATTCTAACCTGAGATACAGTAGCCATGCGACACGCACAAGCTGAGGTGTGAACTACACCTCCTCCGTATGAATCTGCAAAAGTTAGATGAAGAATCTGTTAAGGGGTGCGGTCGTTGTGCGACACGCACATCCCAAGGTGCGAACCGCACCTCCTTTGCATAGAGCTCCCGAAGTTAGCTGAAGTAACTGGTCCAATTGAACAAGGTGTGTGACGCGCACATCATGACGTGCGAATCACATGTCTCATCGCACAGCACTCGAAGGGTAATTTTGTCCTAAAAATTTTAGTGACGTTTTGGGAAACTATAAAAGGCCACTTTTGTCTCATTTGTAAATAGAAGACTTCAGACCTAAATATTTGAGAGAGCTTTTTGATTTGGGACTATGTTTTACTCTCCAAAGAGAAGAGGGTTTGAATCCATTCTCTTGGTTAACCATTTGTGTGCTCAAATTAAGCTTGGAACTTGAAATTTAGCTTAAATGAAGAGAATTTTGACCTACCCATATGGTATATCTTTCTTCTTTGCTATGATTGACTGATTTCTCTTGTCTAGGTGTGTGTTGATGATGGGTGCTTGATAAATGGTTGTGGATGTTACTAATTCTTTCTTATAATTGTTTATTTGATATGGGTTTAGTAGTTTCACCAAGTTTTAATCCTAAAATTAGTAGTTGCAAAAATTAATTTTCATTACTTGACTATGTTGTGTCTTGAGAAAGAATTCCATGGATTCGGATGTGAGATTACTAGTGGAAACTTGGGACTCCATTCAGATTTGAGGCTAGAAATAACTCATATCGACGGAATCACCCATTGAAGGGTCTAAGCTAGAGATAGTGTGACCTCCCTAAGCTTAGATTGGTTGTTTGTCGATCAAACCGATGATGCTCTAACCGAGGTTATCAGATATATTGTTGTTGATCGAAAGATAACAATCCATACCCATGACCAATGTTGCTTATGTCAGTAAGCAAGAATGAGTGTTAATTGATAATCACCCTATCCCATGATTAAGGCCCCATCGGATACACATCCCTAGTCACCTACTCAATTTGGTACACCCGCTTTCATTTATTTGCTTTAATTTGAATTGTGTTTGTAGTGACAACATCCCAATTCCCCCAACCTTTATTTTCATGTTTAAGCATTTACTCTGTCTTTAAACTCACATCAATACAGTCTTAATTTAGCTAGATCTAAGTCCCTTGGGTATGATCTTGACACACCCGTTGGGAATTATAAATGTTTTTTTGTTGCACGATCATCATGGCCTCCAACTTTGGGGAGCATGATTTGAGCGTTCATAAAAAATGGCATCGTTCTCGGGGAGTTGAGTTGATAGCTATTTTTGATTGTTGATTTTAAAATGGCATGCTATTCAAAAATGGCATGCCAGAGAAGAACGCCTGAAGGAAAGTTGAAATATTAGAGGTGATGTGCACTGGACCGTGAAGATTGTACGACCCTATGTGCGTGTCACACCTCCATCACATGGAGAAATAGAAACCTAGGGAAATCCAGAGGAGAAAAAGGTCAATGTGCAAAATGTCATGCGGTCTGCACGAAGGCTAGTCTGAATCGCATGTCGTGGTGCGCGTAAGGTAAATTTGAAATTTTAATTGACCTAACCCATTGACCGACCCGACCTGGCTGACTTTTCTCCTTCTTTTCTTTTAAAACCACCTCTCTTCTCCTTTTTCCATCATCTTTTCTCTCAAATTCTCAAAATTCTCTCCCAAAACCTTCCACAAACCTCTCTACTTTCCCCAAAATTTTCCTCTCCTCTTACCCAACCATCTCCACCGCAACACCACCACTGCCGTCGTCGTTCTCCGATGAGGTCTGCTTGGGTCACCATTGTTGAAGTCCAAAAAGCTTTAATTTTCACTCCTCCCTTCGTAATCTTCACTTGTGGTAAGTTCTCAGATGTTAAATACTTGTTTTTATGAAGGTTGGGAACTCATATCGTGAAGCATGCTTAATAGAATTGCCATGTTGACTTTGGGTGAGATCTGAAAATTTTGGGTCCCCAATTTTGAGTTGTATTAATGATATTGCTTTGTGTCAACTTGGTAGAACCTAAATCTTGTTAATGCATATTGATTGGTAGTAATTTCTAACCTTGAAATCTATGTTGGGGTGAGTCTGAGTAACCCACTCATGACTAACGAATGATTTGGCCCGATGATAGATTAGGTGATGTCATTCTTAAGGGCAAATCATCGATTGTCATGAGGTTTTGATTGAAAATTTACTCTTGAGGCTGAATTTTACTGATTGTATACCCATGATTCTTGTTGAGCATTATATTTGGGGTGTATGATCTTGTGCGGGGAGGGTGTTAATTGTTCCTAAAAATTATTTGTACCCATTGTTACAAGTGAGGGCTTGATGTTCCCAATGATAGATGGGGTAACGTTCATCTTAAGGCAAGTCGTTAAGATCCTTTCTTGCTTGTTGATGTGTTAATGGAAATCTGGGGAAGTCTGAGTACCCAGAGGTCGTGGTCATGATATCTCTTATCCCCCTTGTTTATTGTTGATTGGTTTGTTGTGTGGTGCCAAGTGATTAAGCACACCTTGCTCTATGAATCATATCCTTAATTCAGAAGAACACAAGGAATATAAAATTCCAATTGTGTCTTTGTGCGCTTTGCATACGATGCACAAATCTTGATGTGCGGGTCACATAATACATCGCACCATGATGAAAAGATAGAACCAGTCACTGCTTCGAGGGGCGACACCTAGTGCAACACATAATTCAGATAGTATGAATCGTATCAGCGTCTCACCTCTTTGAAAAATCCCTGTAGGTTTCTGTTTGCTTGTGCAATAGCACATGCGACGCGCACTCTCTATGGTGCATTTAGCATATTGTACGCATAAGCCAATAGTCACCTACTTTCTTTTTCTAGTCTGTTGCATTCCATCCCTTGTAGTTTGCTAACTTCTTCTTAGGTTTTATTTTTGTTTTTGGCTCACAATCGTTGTATGCAGAACATGTCTTCTAGAAGGAGAAACACGAGAGGCAAACCTAGGCAAATGACTGCAGCAGAAGAATCAAAGCTTCAGTTCGGGGTGGAGGGCATGAAGGCCTACAATAAGCGGGATAAGAATAGAACTTTCATTGTGGAGCAAAGTTTTAACCTGGGGAAGTTGGGAGTGAGTTGCACAACATGCACCAATAATTTGCTGATCGAAGGTGGCAGCCATTCCAGGATGTACGTGGGGGATACTATGAAGAGATAGTCCGAGAATTCTTTTTGGCCTATCAAGCCACACAAGATTACAAGAGATACAAGGGAAACAAGGAGAAGTTCCCCAACTTAAATGCATTTGTCATCCGGGTCAAGAAAGAATCTGTTTACCCCAGCTGCCATCAATGCCATCTATTGGGGTCATCCAATCGAGCCTGCTCCTGCACTTGTAGCTAGGTTGATGGCTGAATTAAAGCCATATCAGGAGATTGCTCCCGTCATTGCTCAAGATGTTCCTCTTTGGTCCACTATGAGAAGAGATATTTCAAGGAGGTCCCTGATCTTTGAGGCTAGTCTTTGGTATGATCTTATTCGCAACTGTTTCTTGCCTTCCAAAATAATCAGAAGATAACCCAAGATGGGGCCATTCTAATTGCGGCTATTATGACTGAAGAGCATGTCAACTTTGGGAAATAGAAGCTATGGTGATAAGGAGAAATGCTCGTCGACAAAATGACTCCTTCCCCTTCCCAGTGCTGATTAATAAGCTTTGTGCTAAGGACGATGTCCCCATCCTCAGTTGTGACAAATTCACTTATGCTATTAGGACTATCGACCTTGATAAGAAAATAGACAGGGATGCCCCCAGGTTTAAAAGTCAAAGGATTGATCAGTTGAGTGGGGTTGACAGTGATAAGCTTGGTGCTAGAGTAGATGCCTCATCTCCCTCCCGGACTAATTCAGAGGCACAACCATATTCCCTTGCACCCTTTATGACCAAAAGTAGCCTTCAAGACATGGTGGACAAAAATCACAGCCATGAGTGACAACTGGCTGACCTAGCCACGAAGCTACCCAATATGATAAAGGGTTGTTAAAGATGCAGTGCCAGGGGTAATGGATAGCTTGAACTCACTGTGCAAGAGGGTCGATGTCATAGAAGGGTCAATCATAACACTGTGGGAAGATGTTCGCAAGGGCAAAGGTAAAAATCCGGTGGTAGAAGAAGATTTGACAATCTTGCCTCCACCTCGTTCCATTCCCAAACCCTTGGATAGCTTGTTTGCATCCTATGCGGATGATGATGATGTGCAGCCTGAAAATGAGGATCAAGAGCTAGATGATGATCAGAACCCTAATTTTCAGAGGGTTCTCCATGAATCTGCACTTTCTGTGCCCTCCCAAAGGGGTGGTGCTGGCCCGAGTGGGAGAGCCTCAGATAAAGAGATAGTTGTAGATGATGATGATGATGAGTCTTAGTCCCCTAGAGAGTTCCAACCTCTTCCCATTGATCTATCAGCATTGAGGGCAATGTTATTTTTATGGGGAGGGGGTGGCTTTACTTTATTTTGTTGGTGCCCATGAGTGGGCTTGAGACATTAGTTTTAATTGCCCTTGTTGGGCCTTTATGACATTCTGCTAGATTTTATTTGGCCCTTGTCGGGTGTATTTTGTATGATTGTGATGCTATTGCCCTCGCCGGGCTTTTAGATTATGTTTTATTTTTTATTTTTGAGCATACTTGTGCCCTCGCCGGGATTGACTTTTATTGATTGAGATTGTGTTGCCAGGTTGGTCTTACATGCCCCATTGTTTCACTATCTGTGCTTTACAATTGCGCTAAAGTCCTATGCCGAGGCTTGTTTTAAAATGAATCATGAGAGCGTAATTTGGATATCGCCTTGTTAATAGTAGTTTAGAAATAATCTCCGAGGGTTTTCTTAATACCACGGTTGTTTCCCAAGGAGCAAAAGTTTTGATTATTTTTCTTTTCTTTTGTTTTTTGGTCGAACTGGGTTGGTGTTTCCCTATAATAAATTTAGTGGCGGCTTTCTTAAGGAAAAATGCCAAGTTTTAGTATTAGAATTGAGTCCGTAGTTGTTTATCTCGAAATGGTCCCACCAAAAAATTTCTCTTGGCAAATTATTTTGAAAATAAAAGGAAGAAGGGAAATGAATTTTTGAAGAAAAGCATTCTCTTGTCATGACTTGCACACTCTCGCTTTGGCTTGATTGACTCACAAACTAGTGTGTAATGAACTCGGAATAGCTTGTCAAAAATCATTTGTACCAGTTGATTTCGGAACTAATGAAAGAATTCTTGTGGCATGATTCCTTGTGTGGTGAGGATTTACCTTGATTCTTGTGCATAAGTGTTGTCTAGAACTTGCCCCGAATGTGATTCAAAGCAAAATTATAGGTGTGGCCGAGCTTGAAAAATGACCTTAGGACCTTTTTGATAGCCACTTCACCCAAATGACTTCCCATGATATCAATCCTAGTGAACCCCTTTGAGCTTGTGACCGTTCTTTGGCACCTTGTTAACACCTTAACCTTTTCGGAACCTCTATCTTGGCACCCATCCTCCCTAATTGCTTGAAAATAAAATGTAGGCTAAAAGCCTAAGTTTGGGGTGGGGGAATGAAGGATAACATAGGCTAATGCCTAAGTTTAGGGGTGCATGTGATCAAATGAGGAGAAGAAAAGAAGTGCACTCAAAGTGAAAGGTAGCACCTTCGGTTTGAATTGAAAATTTGCTCCAAAATTCAATCCAATGAGCAAAATAAAAAGCAAAAATAGGTGCTACCAAACAAAGGCGATACAAGGAGTTTGAATGATAATGAGTAAAAAGGAGAAATCTTGGGTTGTGTGGGGGGAGAAAGAAGGTGAAGTTGAAATTTTAAAATGTGAGCGGTGTTCGAAATGAGAACAAAGAGCATTAGGGAGGTGTAACCACTTGAACCAAATGAAATCCTCACCTTAGCCCTAGCCAACATCGTAACCCCCAAGTCCTTGGTGATTCCGAGCTTGGCTACACTACATTAGTGGTGATATACATGAAGGGAAAGCCTATAGTTTGATGCATATGCACTTGAACTTTATTAAGAGAGTGAGAGTCTTCTTGGTTCTCCTATAATCCCTACTATTTGCAATGCGCTCATCCCGTGGTGCGAAATGCACCACCTTTACACAAAGCTTACATGTGCGGCTGAAGTCACTGGTCAATCTAAAGCAGGTGTGCGGATGCTCACACTATGACGTGCGAACCCCATGTTGCATCGCACACTACCCGAAGGGAAATTTTTGCCCTAAATTTATGTGACAATTTGGAAACATATAAAAGGCAATATTAGGCTCCTATAATCACTCGTTCAACCAGAGGCAATACGTGTGAACCGCACGTTGTGCTTGATAAGTCGGTAATATACAAACTTATTGAGCCTATATCCATGAATTATTGCTATATTTTTAATAGATTTAGAGGTTCTTATGGCATTTATGGATGTCTATGTAGGTACTTGTGATAAATGATGAGAAACAAGGAAATAGACCCAAAAAAAGCTCAAAAGGAGTGAAGTGTGAAGTGTTCGTAAAAGATGGAGATTCTGACCTGATATGCGGTAGCCATGCGACATGCACAAGTCGAGGTGCGAACCACACTTCCTTCATATGAAGCTGCAAAAGTTAGCTGAAGAATCTGGTAAGGGGTGCGGTCATTGTGCGACGTGCACATCCGAAGGTGTGAACCGCACCCCCTTCGCATGGAGCTCCTGAAGTTAGCTGAAGTCAATGGTCCAATTAAAAAGGTATGGGATGTTCACATCATGATGTGCGAACCGCACGTCATATCGCACACCACCCGAAGGGCAATTTTGTCCTAAAAATTTTAGTGACATTTTGGGAAACTATAAAAGGCCAATTTTTGCTCATTTGTAAACAGAAAATTCAGACCTGAATATTTGAGAGAGCTTTTTGCTTTGAGAGTAAGTTTTCCGCTCCAAAGAGAAGAGGTCTTGAATCCATTCTCTTGGTTAACAATTTGTGTGCTCAAATTGAGCTTGGAACTTCAAATTTAGCTTGGAAGAAGAAGATTTTGACTTACCCATATGGGGTATATCTTTCTCCTTTGCTATGAGTGGCTGATTTCTCTTGTCTTGGGGTGTGTTGATGATGGGTGCTTGACAAATGGGTGTGGGTGTTGCTAATTCTTGCTTATAATTGTTTATTTGACATGGGTATAGTAATTTCACCAAGTTTTAATCCTAAAATTAGTGGTTGCAAACATTAATTTTCATTACTTGACTATGTTATTGCTTGAGAAAGAATTCCATGGTTTCAGATGTGAGATTACTAGTTGGAACTTGGTACTCCATTCAGATTTGAGGCTAGAAATAGCTCATATCGACAGAATCACCCATTTAAGGGTCTAAGCTGGAGATAGTGTGACCTCCCCAAGCTTAGATTGGTTGTTTATTGATCAAACTGATGATGCTCTAACCGAGATTATCGGATATATAGTTGTTGATCAAAATATAACAATCCATACCCATGACCAATGCTACTTATATCAATAAGCAAGAATGAGTGTGAATTGATAATCACCCTATGCCATGATTAAGGCCCTATCGGATACACATCCCTAGTCGCCTACTCATTTTGGTACACCCGCTTTCGTTTATTTTCTTTAATTTGAATTGTGTTTGTAGTGACAACATTCCAATTCCCCCAACCTTTTATTTTCATGTTTAAGCATTTACTCTCTCTTTGAACTCACTTTAATAAAATCTTAATTTAGCTAGCTCCAAGTCCCTTGAGTACGACCCCGACACCCATTGAAAATTATAAATTTTATTTTGCTGCACGATCGTCGTGGCCTCCAACTTTGGGCAGCATGATTTGAGCGTTCATCAGCAGACCGTACCTACGAGATGGGAAAGTTGTACCTACGGGGTAACACTTATATGGTGCCATAAAGCCTCAGAGTTGCACTGATTCATGACACATGTACAGTCAGACAGTTCATATCATATTATCACTGGGGTCCAGGTAAAGGGGTCAGTATAGGTATTTAACGACTATTTGCATTTATTAGGACTTATGGCGATTGTATGTTGTTTGTACCTGCCAGGCTTATGGGGGCCAAGTAAGGTTAATGTTTTCTATGTGCTTTAGATGGTATCTTATTGCAGGAAGGTAAGTTATTGTATTTCTGTTTTACTCTTTACCTTTTGTTCAGTCCCTATACTTCAGTTTCAGTTTTAAGTTTACCTTACATGCTCGGTACATTAATTTTTACTAACTCCCCATTGCCTGAAGGTACTGCATTCATGCCTGCAGGTTCTAATCAATGACTATACATACCTATCGAATAGCATAGCTGAGCTTTCAGTGGGTTGGTTGACTCCTTTCATTTCAGGGGTCGCCAGAGTCTTAGAGGTTTGCCCTTTTTTGTTTATAGCTTTTTGGGTAGGTTGGCGCCCTGACCCACCAAGTATTTTATTGATAGAGTCTTGCAGACTAGTCAGTTGGGTTACATAGCTACGATGGTGGCCATTTTGGCCTTGTATGTTTATTAGTTGTAGCTTGTTAACCAATTGGGCGTTGTTGTTGTTTTGTTATCAGTTTAGCACCTTACTAGCCTAGTTTACATTGGATATATATATTTTCATTTTTTATATAGAGATCATGGTGGCTTTGATGGCTCGCATAGAATTTATGATTTCCTAGATATTATGGCGGCCTTGAGAGCCCAAACAGGACTTATGTGCTACCTGTTTATTGCTTTATATGAACTGTGGGGAGTATCTGTTTTCTTTCTAGAGTTGTTGACAGGGGCCTTGTCTGCCGAGGGCTGATTTTTAAGCCAAGATATACTTGATTGTTTTCTTTATTGTATGTGGTTGCTATGCGCCATTGACATATAGTTCAGCAGGGTCAGCTTTGGCCTAAATTTTGGCTTTATGTTGCACCCCCCGAGTTTGGGGCATGACAATTTGATCATCCAGTATTGCAAAATCAAATTGCACCCTTGAAACAATCAATCACCCTCTTGGCACTTACCCAGGGCTCGATAAATGTCTGCAAAAATCATAGGCTCCAATGTATGAAACTTGACGGAGGTCCCGTACTTGATCCCATAAAAGAGGGAATGTGTGACCATGATGTCACTAGGATGAATAGTTCCTTTCGGTCCCTGAGGGAACACCATGGATCCTAGTAGAAAGACAGCAAATACAAAAGACCTATGGCTCTTCCAAGTTGCTTCAGATTCAGACTCATGACTGAACTTTTTGAAGGCATTGAAGCTTCCGGAGAGGTATGTTTGGCCCATCAATACTCCCAAACCAACTATCGTCTGTGACCAAGAATGCATCCTTAATTTGTTGTTAGTTCCACACTTTTAGGATTAGAATGTCCTTGTCTGGTATCTTCCTCCTTTTTTGGCACATAGACACGCTCTCATAACTTACCACCGCCTCTTCAATAGTCGGAGTCAACTCTACACCCCCAAACCAAAAACCCATGTTCTCATTTTATTTGAAAATAAATAGAGTGGGAAAATAAATAGAGTTGCAAATTTTATTTGAAAGAATGATTATTGAAAAATACCAGTGTTATACGTTAATAATTTTTTAAAAATTTAAAAAATGATTAAAGAAACTCATAGAAAATAAAACTTCTAACATCATTTTACAAGTAGAAATAATGCAATGATATAAAAGCTATTATGAGATTCAATCAACTCTAACATTTTAACTCCAAACAATAAAAGAATCACAATTTCATAGAATATATGACTATATTATGAAATTTACCTCCCAAAAAAAATTAATAAACTATTAGTATTATAATTAAAATATCATTCCTTCATGAATAAAAAAAATACTTTCAAATAATAAAATAATAAAATATGATAATTTTGAGACATAGGAACTAAAAACATGAAGATGTAAAATTTAGCTATGCGTTTTAAAAAGAAATGTTAAGTGATATTCACCCTCACGACATTCTCAAAAAGTACATAAGCAATTAGTTTTCTCAACTTTCTTATTTCTATAAATGAAAATAAAACTACTAAGCATCATTCATTTATTGAAGAATTATGATGATAAAAAATGTTGACTAAAAAATTTGACACATAATTGGGTAGAACTGTTAGTCGAGCCACGAGCATTGGGCGTTACGCGTGTTTGGGGTGTACGCCTCACAGGACTTAAGCCACACACGTGAGCACCGAGGCATTTTGCCAGTTCCCCGCCCTGGAGTGAGCCTCGAGGCGAGCCTCAAGACTGCCTTTTAAAATACTGAAAATACACCTTTGTGAAAAATACCTTAAAATATTTATTTTTTTGAATATAAGATTTTCAAAGGGTTTATTTTTATTGAAAAGTATTTAAGGAAAATAAGGCTCACATTTTAAAAGAGGAGATGTGAAATAAAATTAATTCAAGAAAAATCGCTTATAGATAAAATGGCAAAAATTGAAGACTTTTGCCGTTAATTAATTTAAAAGGGATAATGATCAAAATATTATTTTAATTAAGTAAAGGAAAATTTATTTAGAAAATAGTTTTGAAGGTTTAGATAAATCCTTAACAATAATCAAAGTTGTAAGAAAATAAGTAACGTTGTAAAGAAATAATTTGAAAGGGTGTGATTTTTATCTCCTACCAGAATAGGGAGTGGTTCGAAACATAAGCTTTAGAGAAGATATTAACTTGAATAAGGAAAGATTAAGGAATTATTCCACTAATTTAAATTTGAAAAAACTCTTAATTTCATTTTCGAAAACATAACTTTGGTGATAATTTTTTTTTAACACATATTAAGAAAATCTCATTAAACCAACAAAAGGTTTTGACATTTAAGGAGGAAAATAATTAAATTAAGCGAAAGAAAAACTCCCTTTCTTTTATTCATTTAGAAAATCAATCACAATATTCATTTCTGTCCTATTTTTGATAAAATAAATTAGGCAAGAAATCCCGAAGCAAGTGAAGAAAAATTGTGACAAAACTAAAATGGCAACATTTGGAGGATTTATTTAGAGAAACAATTATCCTAGATAATATTTTAAGACTATTTATTACACAAAATACATCACATTTTTCAAAATTACTAAAATACCTTTTTAATTACAAGTCATACCAGAATCTAGAAATTATTTTTTTAACGTATTTAAATTTTTTTCTTCTTAATGCTAAATTAATTAACAAATTTGGACTAGGACCCACTAAATAACTCATTGTAATTAAGAAAAATAATAATTTAAGGAAGATATAAATATGTGGGCTAAAATTAAGGATATCAATCAACCCAAATATAGTATTATTCTGTTTTATAATAATTTAAGGAAGATATACACATGTGGGCTAAAATGAAGAAGTTCATTTAGTAGCCATCTCCCTCTCTCTCTTCAACATGATTTAATTTTGAAAAGGAAAAGAAATATTTTCTTTCTCTTTCCACATAGTTATCCTTCTTAAATAAAATCTCTCCCGAGAATTTCATATTAACTCGGATACTCTCTTAATACAAGTTTTATTGAAGAAGAAAAATCACTAAGAAATAAATTTAACTATCAAGATTTGTACCATAAAAATTGGTGCGATTCTAGACTTGATACACTATTCCTATTTTTAATTATTTTTATCAATTTTATTGGAGTGAATTTCAATTTTTTTTGAGTTCTACAAAATTTATATACAATCTGATATCCTTGAATAATGTTTAACCAATTTAGTATAAATCAATTTGTATAGCAATGTCATACACAACTGCGTATCTTTTTTGTGGACTGAAAACTGTATATAAAGAGGTGTATTACATGAATGAAATTGCCACGTAAGATGCTATATAAAAATGATATACCTAATTATTGATTTTTAGTGTATGAAAATTGTACAAAATCTGATATTCATGGCTTAGTTTAACCAATCCCGTTGAAACCTATTTATATATCAATTTCTTACACTAAATGATAATCCGTTTTGAATTCTTACTGTATGTAATTGGTATTAAAATTGGTATCAAAAAAGTTCTTATTCTGAAAATTGATATGTAAAATGGACTATGTTTTGTATACTCATTTTGTACACTAGCTGCTTATGTTTTTTGTGGACTGAAAATTGTATATAAAGAGGTGTATTACATTCCATCGACCTCCATGTTGAATCATGATTGAATGAAGATTACCATCTTTCATATTGAAAATATGAATATTGATCGTTTGTTGATATAAAATTGAGTTTCAAAGATTACATTAAATAGGAGAACACACTAAACTAATTATTAATGGAGTTTTGGTGTGAAGAAGAAGAAGAAGAAGTCATATGAGGAAAGAAATGTGTGAATCAAAATGTGAAAATAAGAAAGGAGTAAAACAAGAGAACAAAAATATATGAGAGATTTTTGGGTTGATTGATATCCTTCAACTCTTTTTAAGGAATGTTTTTAAGTCCCAGTCTATTTTTTTTTATATTTCAGATTTTTCATTTAATTGGGTAAATTATTAATGTTAGGTTTTCTTAGAAATATATTGGTATATACTGAAAACTAAAATCTTGTGGTATGAGTTATAATATTGCATCTAATATAGTATATTTAGGTTTCCCCCCCTTATTTATATTAGATTAAAAAGAGTTAGTTGATACAAACAATTAACATAAATTAAATACAAATAAATAGATAAGAGAAGAATTGGGATTTTTAGGCCCCTTTTTGGGATGTCCAGGTTTGGACCTCAAATTGACGGACTTAGTCCATTTTTCCCTTGGTATATCAGAAATGTATATCAACTTCGAGGTTTGCATTTTTCATGTATATTCGTCGTCGAAACTTGTATATTAGCTTCCTTTTCTATTTTCTTCCTTCTTAAACTTGTATACCAGCTTTTTTAGCTGGTATATTACTGTATATCAATGTAATACCAACCCTTTTGCTTAGTTGAGGCTTGACTCTAGAGGGAAATGGGTTCAGCCCAATAAGGGATGCAAGGTAAGAGTCCTAGGGGACTCGAATTGATATTCATTCATAGAAATAACAAAGAAAAAGATTACTATTTGCACAAGGAAGCTTTAAATCAATCAAAACATATAAGAGAGGAAAATCAACATAAGCAGTGAGTAATGCAGCTAAGAAACTTGTCACGACCCGAAACCGGGCCTTGATGGCGTCTACATAACCTCCCAGTAGACAAGCCTAACCCAAATATGCGAAAGACAATAAATGATAATTAAACTAAAGAAAAGCGGAAGGTATAACGAAAAGTTAAGGCCAATAGCATATATATATACCATCGTACAAAATATACATAAGAAGGCCCTAAAGTGACCAACAAGACAAAACAGACTCGAGAACCAACCCAAACCTGGTGTCTTTTTTTCACTAGTACAAGAGAGACTAAAGTAAGGAGTAGCTATACAAGAACCCCTGTCTATCCAAAATACAAAATATACACAGGATGTACAAGAAAGAAAGTATGTAAAGTCTCCAAAAGTGTCGGGAGCTCACCGCGATCCGAACAACAACGGGCCTCGAATGACAGGAGATCAACGAGTGTAGCTCGTACTAGGTGCTGAATCAGAAAAAGAGATGCAAAGTGTAGTATGAGTACCAAGACAACGGGTACTCATTACGCATCATAGGCCGACAGAGCGCCAAAAGATAGTATATATAAGTATATTGCAGGAAAGCAGCTAACTACACAGGGATCCACCTAAATCTAGTTAAAAAGCCGGAGACATGCCAATAAACCAAAAAGAAAGGGAAGGAAAACAACTTCAAGACAACCAGAGTCAATCCACGTGCCAAAGCTAATGCAATGTGGTGCACGAGGATGCATGTATGAATGGAATATAATACAAACTCAGAATACCGCATCGGGCGCCCGAAATACCGCATCAGACTATGCATATATATATATATATGAAATAGTAAAATACTTGAAATAATGCATTTGGGGTCTGGAATACCGCATCGGACTATAAATATATACATATGCAGAAAATAGTATTTCCTCATTTTTCCTTCTAAAAACCAAGGTGATACTCAAAATAGCTCGATTTAGTCTGAAAAATCATCACAACAGTAGTAGAGCCTCCTTTTAAACCAAAAACCTTTGAAAATCATTTTCTTGTTGTACCACTGATATGCCATGCGATATGAGCATGAATGTTCACAAAAAAAGGAAAAACCACACTATCAGATCAACATGGCAAGAATACTCTCCAAACCAAGAGAACTGACCTAGAACTCCGTCCAAATCCTAGCCATGGCCTCGGGCCCATAATTACACACAATGATAAAATAAAGCGGTAAAGCAAAAATAAAAGCGGAAACCAACGGGAAAACTCTATTCTACCTCTAAAGCCTCCTAAAAGCATGCTAAGGATTTTATACTAGTCATAGAGAAGAACCAAGATCCTAGGCTAAGGATAACATATAGTTCTAGGCTAAAAACCCGAAATGGCCAATTAACATGATAAACAATCTTTAAGCCTAAGTCTATTTAAAATCCAACCTAGCATTCCAGTAACATATAAATATATAATATCTAACTAAACTCAGTATAAAAGGTAAACCGTAACCTACCTCGGGGCTGAACTGCAAGCACGAACCGTCATTTGTGTGCCTTCACCTTCCAAACAGCCTCAGAAAGCTGTCACACTATCAAGAACATAAACTATGTGTCAAGACGAGAAGAATGACACCCACATTGCTATACGAAAAAAACGGGCCAGAAGTCGAATCGGAAAAATGACCCTCGGGGCCCGTGCAACAAAACAGAAAACAAAATTCAGAATAATGCTCATGATGGGTTAAAGAACCCATGCCCAAAGTTTGGGCGCGAACAAAGTTCATTTCAGGGCCCAAATCAGCCCCGAAGTGCTACTAATTTACGGGATTAAAATGGAAAAGCTCGAAATTTAAAGGCGGAAACCAACCTTGATAAGAGAAACACATCACGGAGATGAGTTGCCTGAATTTAAGAACATGCAGTCCCCAAAAGATCAAATTTCTACAAGGATCACCCCAATTTCAAAATTTAACAACAAGGGAATTTAGCGGGAGAAATACGGGAATTACCACGAAAGGAGGGGAGGGGTGACGAGGGAACTTACTGGGTGCAGAACACTGAAGCAAGGAGCTGGAAAATAGGAGCTTGGGAGCTTCAACAATGGAGTTTTTGTAATTTAGAAGGAGAAAACAAAGTAGGAGCTTTAAATAGCTGCCAAGGGCCCTTCATCGCGATCGCGACAGGACCCCCGCGTTGGCAGAGAACAGATGGCCCAACCATCGCGATCGTGATGGTCCAGGACGCGTTCACGAAGAGGAAGCCAAGACGGGTCCCAACCGGCTACATCATGAATGCGAAGGACACCCTTCGCGAACGCGATGGTCAAGAAACTAGACCATCGCGAACACGATGGGATCCTCGCGATCGCGAAGAGCAAAAGGGTCTACAACTTAATGCAGCAACCAATAATTTCCCCAAGTCCAAAAATCGTCCGACGGACCTTTGGGATTCATCTGGAACCCCGTAAACACAAACCAACCATGCTACCCTACCAGAAACGACATTCCAGACTCAATAGAATCGATAAAACTCCCAAGGAAGAACGTTTTAATAAAAAGTGGGCCCCACGCCCAAAACCAACTCGAAAATCAAAACCCAAAAACAAGTTCGAAAGCCTCGGGAGCCGAACCAAAGGTCCCCCTGGCCCAAAGTCAACATTCTGGAGCTAACAACGATGATGGAATTTCCATCCGAGGCTGTCTTCTCCGAATGTTGACCAAAGTCAACCCTACCAGCCAAACTGACTTCAAAACACACAAGGCCACACAAAACCAAATTGAAAGCACTCAGACCCAGACCAATGGTTCCATTAGACCAAAATAACCGTTCTGGAGCTAATAGAACTGTCGGAATTCGATTCTGAGTGTGTTAACCAAGAAAGTTGACCGAAGTCAAAGGTTTACCAATTTGAGAGCTAAAATGGGGAAATGGTCATAACGACCTAACAAATGGCCCAGGCACCAAACCGTCGATCCCGATAACTTATAAATGACATGTAGCCGCTGAGGGAAAACTAGAAATACTGGAAAGGGATGAAAAGCAGAAAATGACCTAGAGGGTCATTACAACATTCACTACTAAAAGAACTTTCATCCGTAAAAGTTAGAATAAAGAAGTACCTGAAGTCTCGAAAAGACGAGGATAATGGGTCCACATATCGGTCTCAATCTCCCAAGTAGCCTCCTCGACAGGATGATACCGCCACTGAACTTTAACTGACGGAATCTCCTTGAACCTAAATTTCCTAACCTGCCTATCCAAAATAGCAACATGCTCCTCCTCAAAAGCCAAAGACTCGTCCAACTGAATCGACTCCAACTGAAGCACGTGAGACTCATCCAGAATGTACCACCACAGCATAGAAACGTGAAACACCCGATGAACACTAGAAAGAGCAGGAGGCAGGGCTAACTCATAAGTAACCCCTCCAATATGACGAAGGATCTCAAATGGACCAATGAACCTCAAACTGAGCTTACCCTTCCTCCGAAACCGCATCACTCCCTTCATGGGCGATACCTGAAGGAACACACTGTCACCAACCATAAACTCAAGATCTCAAACTCTCCGATCATCATAACTCTTCTACCTACTCTGGGCAGTACAAAGTCTCTCCTGAATAACCCGAACCGTATCTATAGAATCACGAAGCAAATTAGTATCCTACGGCCTAACCTTGAAAGCATCAAACCAACCCACCAGAGATCTGCACCATCTACCATACAACGCCTCGAATGGAGCCATCTGAATGTTGGAATGGTAACTATTATTATATGCTAACTTTGCCAAGGCTAAACACTAGTCCCACTGACCTCCAAAATCAATAACGCAGGCCCGCAACATATCCTCCAGAACCTGAATGGTATGCTCTGACTGACCTTCTGTCTATGGATGAAAAGCGTTTCTAAGCTCAACTCTAGTGCCCAACTTTCTCTGAATAGACTGCCAAAAGTGCGATGTGAACTGAGTTCCATGGTCAGAAATGATAGAAACTGGCACCCCATGCAACTGGACAATCTCTCGAATGTAGATCTGAGCCAACCTCTCACAACTGTAGGAAGTCTAGACCGGCAGAAAGTGGGCAGATTTCGTGAACCTATCCATGATAACCCAAATAGCATCAAATCTCCACAAGGTACGTGGCAATCTGACTATAAAATCCATGGATATATGCTCCCATTTCCACTTTGGAATGGGTAGCCTCTATGATAAACCACCTAGCCTCTGGTGCTTGAACTTCACCTGCTGACAGTCCAAGCACATGGATACAAAAGCCGAAATATCCCTCTTCATCCCACACCACCAGTAGAGCTGCGTCAAGTCATGATACATCTTAGCGGCCCCGAGATGAATGGAATATCTAGAATAATGAGCCTCCTTTAGTATCAATCTTACCAAGTCACCAATTCTAGGAACACATATACGACCCTCGATTCTCAGAACACCCTCTAAATCTAAAGTCGCCTTCCTAGCCTCACCACTCAATACCTTGTCACGAATAATCCTTAATCTCGCATCATCAAACTGTTGTGCCCGAATTTGCTCCAACAAGGAAGACCTAGCCTCAACACAAGCAAGAATACGGCCCGGCTCTGAAATGTTAAGTCGAACCAACCTATTATCCAAGCACTGGATGTCCCAAGCTAAAGATATCTCCTCCGTAGCTAAGAAATCCAAGCTACCCATACTCACCGCCTTCTGGATCAAGGCATCTGCTACCAAGTTTGCCACACCCGGATGATAGAGAATAGAAATGTCATAGTCCTTCAGTAGCTCCAACCACCTACGCTGCCTCAAATTTAGATCCTTCTAGCTGAAGATGTACTGAAGACTACGATGGTCAGTAAAGAACTCACAATGCACGCCATAATGATAATGCCTCCACATCTTCAACGCGAAGACTACCGCTGCTAACTCCAAGTCATGTGTGGGGTAGTTCCTCTAATGAACCTTAACTGTTGGAAGCATATGTAATAACCTCACACTAACCTGACCACTGGAAGGGAACATTCTTCTAACTCAATCTAGTCAATGAAGATGCTATCGAAGAAAATCCCTCCACAAATCGCCTGTAATAACCTGCTAACCCAACAAAACTGCGAACCTTGGTAGGAGAAGTAGGCCTAGCCCAATCACGAACTGCTGTAATCTTTACCGGATCTACCATAATCCCATCCTTAGACACCACGTGCCCAAAGAATGCCATATACTCAAGCCAATATTTACACTTAGTGAATTTGGCATACAACTGACGGTCTTACAAGGTCTGAAGTACCAATTGAAGATGCTGCTCATGCTCCTCTCTACTCCTCGAATAAATCAGAATGTCGTCGATGAACACAATCACAAATGAATCCAAGTCGAAATTGAACACATGGTTCATCAACTCCATAAATGCTGCTGGGGCATTAGTCAACACAAAAGATATGACTAGGAACTCATAATAGCCGTATCAAGTCCTAAATGCAGTCTTTAGGATGTCCTCAGCCCTAATCCTCAACTGGTGATAACCGAACCTCAAATATATCTTAGAGAACACCGCTGCACCCTGTAGCTGGTCAAACAAGTCATCAATACGCAGCATTGGATATCTGTTTTGAATTGTCACCTAATTCAACTGCCTATAGTCGATACACATATGCATGGACCCATCCTTCTTCTTCACAAACAGAACTGGAGCACCCCACAGAGACACACTAGGCTGGATGAACCCTCTACTCAAAAGATCCTGGAGCTGATCCTTAAGCTCCCTCAACTCAGCAGGTGCCATCCGATATGGTGGGATAGAAATAGGCTTGGTGCCCGACTCTATATCGATACCAAAATCAATGTCACGATCAGGAGGAAGACCCAATAGATCGGAAGGAAACACATCTGAATACTCACAAACCATAGGAACAGACTCAAGTTGAGGTGTGGTGGCACTAGTATCACAGACATAGGAAAGATAAGCTAAGAACCCCTTCCCAACCAGCCGTTGGGCGCTCAGAAAGGATATAACTCCCCTCGGCATATGGGTATCTGCTCCTTTCTATAAGATAGGAGGGATACCAGGCATTCGAAGAGTAATAGTCTTGGCGAAACAATCCAAGACCGCATGATAAGGAGACAACAACTCCATGCCCAAGATCACATCAAAATCGACCATATCAAGGACAACCAAGTCTACTCATGTGTCATACCCCAAGAGAGTCACCACATAAGCCCGATACACCTAATCCACTATTAAAGAATCACCTACTGGGGTAGATCCACGCAAAGGTATATGCACGGACTCACAAGTAGACCCCAAACGAGTAGCATAATAAGCAGATACATACGAGAATGTAGACCCTGGATAAAACAAAGCAGAAGCAGACTGATGTCAAACTGAGATCGTACCTGTGATCACAACATTTGAAGCCTCAGCCTCTGTCAGGCCCGTAACCGCATACATATGGCCCCGACCGCCATGACCACCTGACCTACCGTACTGAGGACAACCTCTAGTACCCTTGGGACCACCTCTACTACACTGTGAATCGCCTCTAGCTAGAGGTGTTGGAGCCCTGGCGGCCTGAACCTTCTGGTCCTATCGCCTAGGATGCTGCATCGATGGGCACTCTCTAGCAAAGTGGCCTATCTTGCAACACTCATAACAACCCAGACCAAATGTACTCCACTGTGAAGACCAAGCTGAATCATACTGATCACCACAACCTGTAGTCCGTGAATGACCACATCGGGGAGCAAGAACGAGACTCTGGATACTCTGACCTTCAGTAGTCTATAATTCCTCCTGAACAGGCAGGCTTGGCTGGAAACACTGGTGATACTGACCTCTACCATAGTAGCCCCTACCACGACCCTATGAACCGTTGAAACTGCCCTGATGGCGGAGCCTCTTATCGCATCCCCCTTGGGCCTCGTGAAGAACGCCCTTAATAGTGCGGGCATGATCCACTATATCCATAAATGACTGACCCAATGCTACCATACCCTCTGTAGCCAAGAAAAGATGCAGAGTTAGACCTCGAACAAAACATCGTACCCCCTCATGCTCGGTAGGCAAAATCATAGTGGCGTGTCTGGATAACTGATGGAGCCAAACCTCGTACTCAAACACAGTCATGGAGCCTGCTCCAACCCCACAAACTGATCCATCAGATGCTCCCTCATGCTACTCAGTACATACTTCTCCAAAAAAGCTGCAGAGAACTGATCCCAAGTAAGCGGAGGTGACCTGTCTGGTCTGCAAGCAACATATGACCTCCACCACTGCTTCTCTGGACCATCCAGCTAAAACGCGGTGTAATCTGATCCATGAGACTCAACTAACTTCAAATTATGTAACCTCTCCTGGCATCTATATAGAAACTCGTGTGCATCCTCCGTAGCAGCACCTGAAAACCTCAGAGGACCCAATCTTAAGAACCTACCTAGCATTCTCAACTCCTCAGAAGACATAACCAGTACAGCGGGAGTAGGTGGAGCAATTGCAAAAATTGATAGTACCTCCAATCTGGGAGCTACAGCAGCAGGCTGTACTTCTGAACCCTGTGCGACTGCCTGAGCCTAAGTTTGACCCTCACCTCAAACCTGAGAACCAATCGGAGTGCTCAGCGAAGTTGTTAGTGGAGTCACACCCTCAAGAAACCCCAACAATCAAACCAAGGTGTCCTGTAATACTTGAGTAGCCACAAAACTGGCCGAATACCGGGATGGCCCCATATGTTCCGGCTCATACTGAACCTCATCCACTCTAAACTAAGGCTTTGGTGATTGTACTCTAGCCCGGACTTGGGCTGGTGCCACAGCCCGTGCCCTACCTCAACCTCTGGGTCGACCTTTACCCCGTCCCTTACCTGGGGATCTAACTGAAGGGGCAGGGGCCTCGTCCTCACCTGCCAAAGATCTCGTCTGAACCATCTGAAAAAGAGTAAAGCAAAGATACTTAGAGGTTGACCAAATGAAGTAAGCACGATAAGGAATCAAACAAAATGAAGTCTTTCCTAGGGAATGTCCTATAGCCTCTCGTAGATTGGAGATGGACATCTTCGCACCAATCCACGAGACAATACTAGACACCTTGCTCTTGTACTGGCGATACCGGTGAACCTAGAGCTCTGATACGACTCCATCACGACCCAAAACTAGGCCATGATGGCATCTACATAACCTCCCAGTAGATAAGCCTAACCCAAACATGGGAAAGACAATAAATAATAATTAAACTAAAGAAAAGCGGAAGGTATAATGAGAAGATAGGGCATATAGCATATATATATATACCATCGTACAAAATATACATAAGAAGGACCTAAAGTGACCAACAAGACAAAATAGACTCGAGAACTAACCCGGACCTGGTGTCACTAGTACAAGAGCGACTAAAGTAAGGAGTAGCTATAGAAGAACCCCTGTCTATCCAAAATACAAAATGTAGACAGGATGTACAAGAAGGAAAGCATGTAAAGTCTCCAAAAGTGTTGGGAGCTCACCGCGATCTGAATAGCAATGGGCCTCGAACGATAGGAGATCAGTGAGGGTGGCTTGTACTAGGTGCAACATCAATAAAAGAGATGCAGCGGGTAGTATGAGTACCAAGAAATTGGGTACTCAGTAGGCATCATAGGCTGACCGAGCCCATAAAGATAGTATATATAAATAGATTACAGGAAAGGAACTAATTATACAGGGATCCACCTACATCTACTTATAAAGCCGGAGACATGCCAATGAACCAAAAATAAAGGGAAGGAAAACAACATCAAGCCAACTAGAGTCAATCCACGTTCCAAAGCAAATGCAATGCGGTGCACGAGGATGCATGTATGAATGCAATATAATATAAACCCAGAATACCATATCGGGTAGCCGAAATACCGCATCAGACTATGCATATATATATGTGAAATAGTAAAATACCCAGAATAACGCATCGGAGGATCGGAATACCGCATCAAACTATAAATATATACATATGCAGAAAATAGCATTTTCCTTATTTTCCTTCCAAAAACCAAGGTGATACTCAAAATAGATCGATTTAGTCCGAAAAATCATCACAATAGTAGTAGAGCCTCTTTTCAAACCAAAAACCTTTGAAAATTATTTCCTTGTTGTACCAATGATATGCCATGCGATATGAGTATGAATGTTCACAATCAGAGGAAAAACCACACCATCATATCAACAGGGCAAGAATACTCTCCAAACCAAGAGAACTAACTTTGAACTCTGTCCAAATCCTAGCTATAGCCTCGGGCCCACAGTTACACACAATGATAGAATAAAGAGGTAAAGAGGAAATAAAAGCAAAATCCAACGGGAAAACTCTAATCTACCTCTAAAGCCTCCTAAAAGCATGCTAAGGATTTTATACTAGTCACACAGAAGAAGCAAACTCTTAGGCTAAGGATAACATATAGTTCTAGGCTAAAAACCCAAAATGATAAACATGATTTAAGCCTAAGTATATCTAAAATCCAACCTAGCATTCCAGTAACATATAAATAAATACTATCTAACTGAACTTAGTCTAAAAGGTAAACTGTAACCTATCTCTCGGTCGAACTGCAAGCATGAACCATCACTCGTGTGCCTTCCCCTTCCGAACAACCTTAGAAAGCTGCCACGCCATTAAGAACATAAACTAGGTGTCAAGACGAGAAGAATGACACCCATATTGCTATACGGGAAAAATGGGCTGGAAGTCGGGTCGGAAAAATGACCCTCGGTGTCCGTGCATTGAAATAGAAAACAAAATTCACAATAATGCTTGCGTTGGGTTAAAGAACCCATGCCCAAAGTTTGGGCACGAACAGAGTTTGTTTCGGGGCCCAAATCAGCCTCGAAGTGCTACTATTTGACGGGATTAAAAGGGAAAAGCTCGGAATTTAAAGGCAGAAACCAACCTCGATAAGAGAAACACGTCACGGAGATGAGTTGCACGAATTTAAGAACATGCAGTCCCCAAAAGATCAAATATCTACAAGGATCACCCCAATTTTAAAATTTAACAACAAGGGAAATTTGTGGGAGAAATACGAGAATTACCACGGAAGGAGGAGAGGGGTGACGAGGGAACTTACTGGGTGCAGGACACTGAAGGAAGAAGCTGGAAAATAGGAGTTTGAGAGCTTCAACAATGGAGTTTTCAGAATTTAAAAGGAGAAAATAAAGTTTGAGCATTAAATAGCTGCCAGGGGTCCTTCATCGCGATCGTGGTAGGACCCCCGCATTTACAGAGAACAGTTGGCCCAACCATCGCGATCGCGGTTGTCCAGGCCGCATTCGTCAAGAGGAAGCCAAGACGGGTGCTAGCCGGCTACATCGCTAACGCAAAGGGGAACCCTTCGTGAACGTGATGGTCAAGAAACCAGACCATCATGAACGCGATGGGATCCTCTCAATCACGAAGAGCATAAGGGTTTGCAACTTAATACAGCAACCAACAATTTAAACATGGTGCATCTCTTAGTAGAGGGGCGTCCCCAAGTCCAAAAATCTTTCGATGGACCCTCAGGATTCATCCGGAACCCCGTGAACACAAGACAACAAAGCTACCCTACTAGAAACGACATTCTAGACTCAATGAAATTGACGAAACTCCTAACGGAGATTGTTTTAACCAAAAGTGGGCCCCACGCCCAAAACTAACTCGAAACTCAAAATCCAAAAGTAAGTCCGGAAGCCTCGGGACCCGAACCAAAGGTTCCCCTAGCCCAAAGTCAACATTCCAAAGCTAATAACGCTGACGAAATTTCCATCCGAGGCTGTCTTCTATGAATGTTGACCAAAGCCAACCCTACCAACCAAAATGACTTTAAAACACACAAGGCCACACAAAATCAAATCGAAAGTACTCAGACCCAGACCAATGGTCCCACTAGACCAAAATCCTCGTTCCAAAGCCAATGGAACTATCGAAATTCAATTTTGAGTGCATTAACCAAGAAAGTTGACCGAAGTCAAAGTTTTACCAACTTTGTGAGCTAAAACAAGGGAAATGGTCATAACGACCTAACGAATGACCCAGGAACTGAACCGTCAGTCCCGACAAGTCATAAATGACTTGTAGCCGCTGAGAGAAAGCTCAAAATATAGAAAAGGGATGAAAAGCAGAAAATGACCTAGAGGGTTATTACAAAAATAGACAAACTTGATCACATAATGATTCTCTAATAGCCTAGGATTCTCATAAAATCATATTTAGATCCTAACATACGAGGGAAATATGTATACACTAACAAGGTCATTGTGAGCCCCTATAATTGACACAAGCAGCCCCCTACAAAACTACACGTAATGCTCAAACATTTAATAAGAACAAAGAAGTCAAAGCTTACTCATAGATTAGGATATAGAATGAAATTCCAAATAAAGAAAGAAAATATGACTAGGCAAAACAGGTAATTCAATCTCAAACACGTATTTGTTTGTATTTCTAAGCAAGTTTTATTTTGCCGAGAGTAAAAGTAATGACTTGTTCAAAATAGAGAGGAAGAAAAGATATGATAAGAGGAAAAAACACGCCAAACAAGATCAAATAAAATACTTTCTTAGTACTTTAATTACTGAAAAATTACTTAAAGTATTATTGAGCTTAATCATGAAAATGGTATGCATAAATGTTAAAGCTTATCAAAAACAAAAGCATTTCCCTTCCATGGATTCAATGAATCAGACCTTTTTCTACTTGGTTTCTTTCCTTTGGAGGAACTAAGAAGTAACCCCAAGAGAGACCAAAATTCCTACTTTTATTTTAGGCCACAACAGTATGAAGAACTCAGATAGAAATTCATGTTTCTTCTCTTAGGCAGGGTTCAACATAGCATTAAGAAACTAGGATGAGGCTTGTCGAGATACTGAGTTAACCAACATACATTCAAAGCAAGAAAAACAAACGAAAGCAACTCAACACAAAGCAAACTAACTTAAGCAGAGAGATACTAGGTTTATTGCAAGCTTCAGGTAGAAGAATCTATGGAATGGAGATGGCCTAGTTAGGGGGTCTACTCCATACAAAGTTCTGGTTTTGAGGGCAACTAAAGAGTTGTCTCAAAATTATCATCTATGAGATCAAAGGGATCCCAAAACATGACCTGCAACAATTCTATCTACCAACTTAGGTAGTTGTCTGGTCTTTGTTCAAGAGACGCATACATATACAAAAATAAGGAAATTATCAATACAAACTCATGCTATATATATTTAAAATCATTAGCATTAAGAGGAAAGAATGAGGAGCTTAGGTTCTAGGAGCACCTGGGAAAACAAAACTGATAGGTTCAAAGCTTCCCCATAGCTCAACCCTTCCTCCTCTTTAATCGATTAACAAAAACAATGTTCAACCACAGCGTACCAATGAAATCCATAAATAGACTTACAACAACAATTAATTTACTGACAAAAAAACAAGAAAAATAAGGAAGGATTTACCTTTTTCCGGGCTGGGAACTACGAGCTGAGTGTCATCGGAGAAATTTGATTTTTTCATGAACCAACATTTCTTCCAACTTCAAGAAGAGAAGACCATAAAGTTTTTGAGAACCTTAACGAACTAATACAATTTTTTACTTTAATCTTCACTTGATTTTTAGGGTTTCCCCAATATCAGAGAAAAAGACTCTCCAAGATTTTGCTATCCAAAAAATTGTCTCTTCACAATTAAGACAGAGGGGTTTATATAGGATAAATCTTAGGGTTTACAATGGGTGAAATTGTGGGAAAAATATTGAGGGGAATTCTGATAGGGTTGATGGATTTTTGAAATCAAAAACCCTAAAATTTCCATGATGAAGTCATGTCGGTACATTTGAGGTATGAATTTGATCATTGCCAATGATTTCTAGCGGAATCCACCGCAATTTTAGGGCATGAATGTTGAGGTGCCACCTGGAAAATTTCTTGGTTTTTCTAGAACCTGGACAACACACACTCTTTGTACAAATAAGTGGTGATAGAGAAATTTAACGGAGGGGTGACAATTTTGGGGGGATTTAGAGGAGTTGTTGCTATTTTTTGGGTAGAGTTTGGATGGAGTTTAGGTACTGGGTGTGTTCTTTGTTGTTGGGAAGAGAAGAAGAAGCTGAAGAAGAAGGGGGTGAGAGAGGAGCGCGTCATAGAATTGGTGCACTCTTTAGGCGCGTGCCAAGAGCTTGGGAATGTATATGTGTATGTAATGTGTTTGTGTATATGGGTGTGTGTATATGAGAGCTGATGAGGGGCTAGGTTTTGGGGCAAAAATTTGGGCTAGGAATTAGTTGTTGAGTGGGCAAAGTAGCTGAAAGTAGAGGTATAGAATTGGTTAAGGATTTGGCCACTTTGCTTTGTAAATGTGGCTAGATTTGAGTGAAATAATAACCAAATTGGTTTAAATCAAAGCCAAACAATTAAAATTAAAGAATTTAGGCCAAAATTTCAATGAATTAAGTCCCTAATCAATTTAAACAAGTTTCTATCTTTAATAATTAAGTATAATTATTTTATAAAAATAACATAATTAAGCATTTAAAATCAAAGCACCGAATTATAAAATTGTTTCTTGATTTTACATCAATTTTTTAAATTTTTTATTTCTAATTATAATTTTCATTTAGAAATATTTTTTCTTTAAGTAAAATTTATATACTTCTATATAATTAAATATAGAATATATATTTTACCTAAAATTACCAATTTAACCTTAAATTAATTCTGAAATCTTTCAAACCTTATAAAAATAATCGTTTTAAAATTATTTTAAATAGTAGAAGCTCGAAATTAGTTAGTAATGTGGAGGGCAAAAATTGGGTGTCAACAGGTCAAACATGCCATAGTTAATTGCTTGAGGGAAAAGTGTGTGCACAAATTGAAACCGTTAATTAAAGCAACCCCTGCTATCATCTAATGACAGATATGGAAATGGAGGAACACTATTGTTTGGGGAGGAGGGTTATGTCAAGGAGTAGAGTAATCTATGACATAGACCGAAATCTAAATTTACTGGCAAAGATGAAATGCCCTTAATTGACTGATATTCCAAATACCTGATCACAACTAGTACAGTTCATGGAAGAGTGTATCTCTCAGATGATCTCCAAGGCCATTAGTTTGAAGTACCCCCTTCAAGAGGTGTATAAATGTAATACAATAGATCCTCTAAAGGGAACACAGCCCTGCCTCTTGGGATTTTTGTATTATAAATGACATGAGAGATTTTATTTATGCTATTACTAGTGTGATGCCCAAAAATACTAGTCTCTGTGCAAAAGCTACGACAATTGAGAAGGGAAATGACTTTTGTGTGAAAAATCAATTTCTACCTCTTATTATAGAAACTGACTCTCTAATCATGAAACAGATTGTAGAGGCTGACTGGAAGATTTCTTAGAATATCAGAATGAAAGTAAGAAAGATGAAAGAGTAGAGAAGGAGGGGTGATGTGCCGGGATTTCATGGCACTTTCGACACTTAAAACTAAGGAATTTTGGGAGTTCTTAAGTATATTTTATTGGATTTGATGTCGTTTGTAACATGTACAGGGAAAAGTATTGAAAAGATGAAAATGCCAAAGGGTTGCAAATTTCTGGGCAACAAGTCATGCCCCACAGTCGTCACTCCCACGACGGTCCATGGGAGAAAATGTCTGAACAAAGCAGCATGAGAAGTTAAGGCATTGAAGCCTGACGGGCTGCCACGATGCCCGTGGATGACACGACGAGCTATCACAGAGCCCGTCAATATGAGCCAGAGAAAATGTGAAGCAGCGAAGTAAGGGCGATGGGCATCCATGATGTGCGTGGCAACTACGACGCCCCATCACAGACGCCCGTGGAAACAAGGCAACAAAGATGGGGAGAAGTCAAGTGCAGTTGATGGGAGACCATGACAGGCGTCTCACCCACGACGTCCCATCATAGATGCCCATGGTATCAAGGAAGGAGGCTTGGAACCAAGACATGAAGAGGCCCGACGGGCAGCCACGATGCCCGTCCCATCCATAACGGCCCGTGTGGCATCTCGTCGGTAGTGTCGCATCCAGCTTTACTAGAATAGTTAGGATTTGGTCTTTTTGTTTATAAATAATTCCCCTTAGGTTTTATTTTAAAAGGTTACTCATTATTCTCGTACAACTACTACATTGTTACATTTGGTTTGACATTATAACACAAGTTCTTGAGGATTAAAGATTGTTCTTTATTTATTGAAGTGTTCTTGAGATTTTATTCAAGATTTTGGATTTCTTTACCTCTTCTCGTAAGTATATACTCATGATTGTTCCAACAACCATTGATTATTTACTTATGAACATAAGTAGCTAAATCGACAACTAGGGTTTGGGAACCATGAAGGATTGACGAAGTAGGCAAAGTACGTGGTAATTTTAGGGTGGTGTTTATCAATGTATTGTTCTTCCCTTCATTTTGATTGCTTTTTAATGGTGTATAATGTTAAAACTCTCCTTATCCTTACTTGCCGGACCAAGGAGGTAACGGATGGGAAAAGGGTTGTTCAACAACGAAGATTTGAGGCTATCAACCCTCATCTAATAGCTTGACCTTGTCCAGAAATAGCTAATCTGGGATCCAGGGTAAGGCTTAGTAAATCATACACCCACGGCTGGACCAAGGCGTGTGGTGAAATTCATCTATCTGAGGGACCAACTATTTTGGTGAACCTAACTTACCGATTATGCATGCTAAGCACCAAGCTAGTTTACTAAGTATAACGCCTTACTAAGTCATGATATCATGGGGAACACTACCCTAGTCACTTCTCTTATTGATAACAACTCCTGAAACTGTCACTTATTACTTATTACAAACTGAAGTTACTTTTAATCTTGTTACTTACACCCCCCCCCTTTTTGAGGGAAATAAATGGCTAACAACTCAAGTAAACACTAATAAACCATAATCCAACCATATTCCCTGTGGGATCGACCCTAACCTTTGTTGGGTTCTATATTTGAACAGCGACCGCTTACGCTTCTAAAAGAAGGTGTAATTTGGGCACATCAAATTTTGGCGCCGTTGCTAGGGAATATGGTTTAGAATTAAGAGAGATTTATTTATTTCACTATTAGTCCTTATTTCTTGATTTTACTTTTTCTATTGTTTTTGTTTTGGTCCTACAGGTTGCACACTTGTGCATGCCCAGTACAAGGAGTCAAGGCAATCCTTTGATCTCGTATGATCCTGAACTCCCTAGAACTTTAAGAAACATGGCTAAAGAGGGAGAGCATGAGACACAGGAACAAGTCACAACTCGGTTCTTGGCCGAAGCAGAACAGAGGAAAAAGGAAGGAGAAGATGCCCCTGCTTATGAAGATGCTGCAATCATAGTAGACCTCACAGCTTGAAATACGGCAGCTGAGCAAGTAAGGAAAGCACGACAATAAGCTGTGAGAGATGAGGCATCAATTAGATGGAATTTACCGCAGAATAGAGGCTGATAGATACAACAACTGAGGTATGCCCCTCGCTACTATGAGGATGATGATGATATGGAGGAACTGGGCATTATTGGACCCATAGTGTTGCCACCACTGATTGAGGAAACAAAGTTTGACATCACTAGCACCATGATCCAGTTGCTGAACCTGAAGAGACTATATGCTGGAAAGCCTACGGAAGATGCAAATCTACATGTGAATATTTTTTCTCAAATTTGCAAAGCTTATAATCTACTGGGAGTGGGGCAAGATGCTATTAAACTGAGACTGTTCCATTCTCATTAACTGGAGAGGCAACTGTGTGGCTCACTGAATTGCCTGATAATTCCATATATACATGGCACGAGTTGAAGACTCAGTTTCTGGAGCGGTTCTTTCCTCCATCAAGAATGTTGCAACTGAAGCAAGAATTCTACAATTTTAAGCAGCTACCTATGGAGGCATTATATGAGACCTGGTTGAGGTTCAATAAAAACCTAAAACAAGTTCCAAAACACTAAATCCCTTCATGTCATCTAATGGAGATCTTCTATAAAGCATTGAACGCCAACACAAAAGCAATAGCTGACACTATAACTGGAGGAGCATTCATGGAGAATTCATATATTGAAGCTTCTGAGATGCTTGATAGGGTTACCAAAACTAACACAACATGGCATACTAGAGAGTCTGATACCCCAGTAGGTACATATGTGGTTCGAAAGTCAATTGAACTTCATGATTTGCAAGACATAAAATAGGAAGTTGCTGAATTGAAGACAACCATTGGGTTGATTGCAAAGAAAATCCTAGATGAGGGAGTAGCAAATGTGAAAGCCATCGGTTCATATAGGAAAGCACCAAGGCCAGACGATTATTCATCCGATGAGGAGGTTAGTTATCTAAATGATCAAGGAGCTGGTTTCTGGGCCTCTGGACAAGGAAATCAATGTCAAAACAGAGATAGAGATAACAACTATAATTGGTCCGGCTACAAACATAAGAGCAGAGCTAGAGACAGGGATGGTTACTGGCATAAAAAGAATGGCTACAAGAATGATAGAAGTGGTCTGTATGTCCCTCCTAGAAATTGTGAAGATAGACCTGAACAATCAACCATGAGGGAGCTGGTCAATAAAGTATTTCAAAAGGTTGATTCTACGGATGCAAGCATGAAAGAGATGCGAGCTGACCTTTCAGGTATTAGTTAGAAAGTAGAGGCTCATTTTGTTGCCATAAAACAGCTTGAGACCCATATGCACTAGATGTCTACTAGCATAAATCCACGTCAAAAGGGTACTCTCCCAAGTGACACCATTCAGAATCCAAAGAATGATCGACATGTTATGGCTGTGACTACCCAAAGCAAAAAATAGACTGTTGACCCCCTTATGCCTATAGTTGTTGATGAGTTGGATGAGTCTAAAACGGATGATGCTAAGAGTGTGGTCGATTATGAGGAAAAGGATAGCAGTGAAGGGCCAAGTAAGAAGAAGTCTTTTGAGTCAAAATCAAAGAATAAAGAGGTTGCGCCAGTCTTGAAGCCCATGCCATTGCCTCCTCTACCTTAACCCCAAAGGTTGAACAAAAAGATTGAGGATGACAAATTTCACAAGTTCATATCCATGATGAAACAACTTTCAGTCAATATTCCTTTAGTTGAAGCATTGGAGCAAATGCTTGGATATTCTAAATTCATGTGGGATTTGGTGACTAGGAAGAGAATGGTGAGCTTTGAGCTAGCTAATAATTTGCACCATTGTAGTGCAATAGCCTCCCATTTTTTGGTGCATAAAAAGAAAGATCCTAGAGCTTTTACTATTCCTTGTACGATTGGAGCGTTCTACTTTGCTAAGGCATTGTGTGATCTTGGTGCTAGTATCAATCTAATGCCACTAGTAGTGTTTAATCAGTTGGTCTTGGGATCCCTCAAATCGATGACAATGCGGCTTCTTATGGCAGATCACACAGTGAAATGGCCGGTGGAAATTCTCTAGTGCTTGTGAAAGTTGATAATTTTATCTTCTATGCAGATTTTGTGATCCTTGACTGCGATATTGACTTTAAGGTTCCCATTATCTTGGGACGACCATTCCTTACCATCATACGCGCGTTGGTTGACTTGGAGACTGGGCAGATGAAGTTCAAATTGAATGATGAGGTAGTTACTTTTAACGTCTACGAGTCTATGAAGCATTATGATTATATGTGCATGGTTTTAGTTATTGATGTGGTGGATGAGGATCAGCTAACTGTGCCTGTTGAGGAGAGAATTGGTGTTGAAGCACGTGCGGCTGTGATTATGAATTTTGATGGAGACGATATTGAGGAGTATGATGAAATGGTTGAAGCACTTGTAGGTATGAGGTCTTATACCTACGCTCCAAAGAAGCTTGATTTGGACCTGAAGAATAGACAGACACTGCCTACCAAACCATTTATTTAGAAGCCTCCAGTCTTGGAGCTCAAAACGCTTCTGTCTCATCTTTGATATATGTTCTTAGGATCTAATGCGACCTTTCCAGTTGTTATTGTTGCAGACTTAGGTGAAGGGCAAGTTGAAGCTCTGGTTTGTGTGTTGAGGAAGTTTAAAAGGGCCACTGGTTGGTCCATCACTGACGTCATTAGGATTCCACCTAGAATTTGCACTCATAAGATTCAGCTAGCCCCAGATTGCGTTCCTAGTATTGAGCACCAGTGTAGGTTGAATCAGCCTATGCAAGAGGTTTTCAATAAAGAGATTATAAAGTGGCTGGATGCAGGTGTAGTTTGCCCTATTGCTGATAACAAGTGGGTGAGCCCGTGCATGCCGAAGAAGGGTAGGATCACTGTAGTCCCAAATGCAAAGAATGAGTTGATTCTAATGAGGCTAGTCATGGGCTGGCGCATATGCATGGATTACAGGAAGCTGAATGCTTGGACTGAAAAGGACCATTTTCCTATGGCATTCATGGATCAGATGTTAGATCGTCTTGCTGGTAGAGGATGGTATTGTTTTCTTGATGGTTATTCAGGATACAATCAAATCTCAATTTCTCCTGAAGACCAAGAGAAGACCACTTTCACTTGTCCGTAGACATTTGCTTTCAAGAGGATGCCTTCCAGTTTATGCAATGCATCATTGACTTTTTAGCATTGCATGATGTCTATTTTCTCTGACATAGTGGAGGATCCTATTGAGGTGTTTATGGATGACTTTTTGATAGTTGGTGACTCTTTTGAGGACTATTTGGATCACCTCAGCTATGTTCTAAAGAGGTGTGAAGAATGAAACTTGGTACTTAATTGGAAAAAATGTCACTTCATGGTGAAAGAGGTCATAATGCTTGTCCACCGGATCTCGAAGAAGGGTATACAGGTTGATAAAGCTATGATTGAGGTGATTGAAAAATTGCCTCCACCAGTTTATGTGAAGGGGATTCAGAGATTTTTGAGGCATGTTGGCTTCTATAGGAGGTTTATCAAGGACCTCCAAAATTGTTCATCCATTGTGCAAATTATTGGAGAAGGAGGTATAGTTTGTGTTTGATGATGCATGTTTGAAGGCATTCGAGCACCTTAAAGAAAAGTTGGTCTCTGCTCCCATCATTATTTCTCCAGATTGGGCCCAACATTTTGAGGTTATGTGCGATGCTAGTGGAGTGGCGCTAGGAGAAGACCTAGGCCAAAGGCGCGAAAAGATTCTTTATCCTATATACTATGCTAGCAAAGCACTTAACCCAACTCAAAAAAACTACACTGTGACTGAACATGAGCGGTTGGCGGTGGTCTTTGCATTCGAGAAATTCAAATCTTACTTGCTTGGTACCAAGGTGGTGGTGCACACTGACCATGAAACTCTTCATTACCTTATGGAGAGTAAAGATGCTAAGCTGAGGCTGATTAGATGGGTGTTGCTACTACAAGAGTTTGACTTTGAAGTCAAGGACCGAAAAGGTACAGAGAATCAGCTAGCAGACCACTTGTCTAGACTAGAAGAAAAGGCAATGTTGGAGCTGAATGATGAGCATGAAATAGATGATTGGTTTCCTGACGAGCAAGTATTGGATGCCTCTCAAGACCTGATTCCATGGTTTGCAGATTGTACCAACTACTTGTCAAGTGATTTGGTGCCTCCTGATATGTCTGTTCACCAAAAAAGAAAGTTCATGTACGATGTCACAAAATTCTTCTGGAAGGAGCCATTCTTGTTTTGTATGTGTGCTGATACTATGATCCGGAGATGTGTGCCTGAAGCTGAGATGATAGAGATACTATAGGCTTGCCATTCATCCCCTATTGGGGGACATCATAGTGGTATCCAGACTGCACACAAGATCTTGCAATGTGGCTACTATTGGACAACTATTCATAAAGATGCCTATGATTTTTCTAAAGCTTGCAGCAGGTGTCAAAGAGAAAGAGGTATATGAAGGAGGCATGAGCTTCCTTTTAATCCCATCCTTGTGATTAAGTTGTTTGACTTTTGGGGTATTGACTTCATGGGACCATTTGTGTTGTCTAATGGAAACCGGTACATATTGGTGGTTGTTGACTATGTATCAAAATAGGTGGATGCGGTTGTGCTTCCCAGTAATGAGGGTAAGTGTGTCACAACGTTCTTGAAAAAGAACATTTTTTCCAGATTCGGTACACCAAGGACAATCATTAGTGATGGAGTTTCTCACTTTTGCAACAAGCTGTTTCGGGCATTACTAGAGAAATATGGAGTGAAACATAATATTGCAACTCCCTATCATCCTCAGACTAGTGGGAAAGTGAAAGTCTCCCACCGCGAAATAAAGTCAATCCTGTCCAAGACTGTGAATACCAATAGAAAAGATTGGTCATAGAAACTAGATGATGATTTATGGGCATACCGGACTACATTCAAGACACCAATAGGTATGTCACTATACTAGCTTGTGTTTAGGAAGGCGTGCCATCTTCTGGTTGAGTTAGAGCATAAGGCCATGTGGGTATTGAAGAAAATGAACTTAGATTGGTCTGAGGCATCATTGCAATGGATTGAGCAGTTGAATGAGTTGGATGAGTTCCGACTAAATGCATATGAGAATTTAGCCTTATATAAGGAGAAGATGAAACTGTATCATGACCGGAAGATCAAAAAGAGAAATTTCCAGCCGGGTGACTTGGTCCTGTTTTTTAATTCTAGACTTTGCTTGTTTCCTGGAAAATTGAAGTCCAAGTGGATTGGACCATTAGAGGTGGTACAAGTGTTTCCTCACGGGGCTGTTGAACTTGAGAATCATGACGGCAAAAGGTTCAAGGATAATGGATTGCGGATTAAATCATATTTGGGTACAGCCGAGGAGCTCAAAGTAATTGAAGCCTGGAACCTAGATGAATTCATCCCAACAAAAGAGCTTGATGAAGTCCGAGTAATCAAGCGACATGTGTCATGCCACGACGCTAAATCAGGCGCTGCATGGGATGTAACCCATGGATTTTCCTTTTATTTTTATTTTAACACTCACGTCATGCCGCGATGTTAAATCAGGCGCTGCATGGGAGGAAACCCATGCACTAATGTGTGTTGAATTTGCAGGAAGTGGGGAGATGAAAACAAAATTGCAAGAATTGCAGTTAAAAAAGATTCCCACGGGCTCTGTGACTGGCCATCGCAGGTGCCATGCACATGGGACTAGGGCATCCATGCTGAAAAGATGCTAAGTGTTGAGCAAATTATGGTCTATCCCATTTCCATGACCTACATGATAGGCCATCACAGCTCTGACGGGCGTGGGAAGTGGGGTGAAGCCACGAACAAAGATAAAAAGAGCCACTGGCTCATTCCCAAGTCCTACGTGATGGCATGTCATACCCTTGACGGGCGTGTGAGTCGAGACGGAGATGCCTAGGTAAGTCACTCATGATGGGCCATCGCGTGCCCCACGGGCATCGCGTAGCCTATCGTCTGGGTCGATCAAACAAGGTAAACAATTTTTAATGTTTCTTAAATTCTGACCCGATTTGACCCGGAATCCCATTCCCTTTTCCCCGCTTATGTTAAACATTTGACCTCAATCAAATTGAGGTCAATTACTCATCTCCCTCCTCCAAATATTTCTCTCCCAAAAATTATGATTCCCTCTATCAAATTTCACTCAACCCACGATCTCATTACATATACATATCACAAATCTCATTAAACATCAAGAAAAGAGTTCTTCTCAAAGTTCTCCAAATTTTGTCCTCTTCTTCAAGAGCTTTAAACAATCAAGAAGTAAGTACTTCCTTCTTGAAGATATTTCATTCTACTTGATAAGTTGCAAACAATAACTAGGGGTTCCGGTGTTTTGAATTTATACGTTGTTTTAGTGAACCCTAGTTGTGGTGATTTGCCTAATGATTGTGTGTGTGTAAAATTATTTAAAATTGGAAATTATAGTTGTATGATTGGTGTGAGGGAGGTGTTGATATTAGGTTTAAAATTTGTGTATGTTGAGAGGTGATACTCGTACAAACAAAGAATAAGGGAGAGAACATTGTGTGCCTGACTTGATCCCACGGGCCAGCAGACGGGCCACCTAAGGCACGATGGGAATCAGTCAGGGCATTGGAAATGGTTCAAGGCTTGAAAAAGCCTCTGGCCAGATTCGAAGCCCGATCCGACGGGATGTCGGACCTCCTACGCCGTGGCAGGAGCCCGTGGAAGGACAAATTATCCCTAAAAATCCCACTGTCAAGATCCGACGCCCTTTCCCACGGGACGTCAGACCTCTAATGCCCGTGGCACAGGGTCGTGGGAGGACTATTTCACCTGCAAACTTCACTAGATCATTCTGACGTCCTGTGCCATGGGACATCGAACCTCCCACTCTCGTGGGAGGCTTAAAGTACTAATTTTTTTTCTAAGTGTAAATTTTTCTGGATTTTAATTTTTGAATTCTATACTAATGATGGTTGCCTGTAGGTACTATGGCACCAAAAACACCACTCAAACGAGAGGGGCCTTAAAATGAAAGGATACATCAGTCAGGTCTCGACTAAAAAAATAAAGCAATTCTTAAATCAAGAAGAGTGACTCAAACAACACCCTCTCATCCGGGCAACTAGAAGAAAGCTGATAGTATCTCCTTCCCCTCAGTCTGAAGAGAAAGGAAGAACTGCACTTGCAGATGAGGAAGGATCATCTTCTTGCTCGGCTAGTTATAAGACAGAAAAGGACCATGCTCCTTCACCAGCTAAAGGAGGGCAAGAACTAGCTACCCAAGTTTCTAATGGCATGGAAACTGGGATCGAGTCGAGAAATGATGATGAATCAGGGTCTGAGCATAGTTCGACCAAAGATATGGAGGCTGAGGCTGATTCCAATACTGAGACCACTACTCCAGAAAGGGAGCCTACTTTACCCACTCCAACAGGCCCTGGCACAATGCTGGTACTCGCTCGGGAGAAAGCTAAGTGGAATATTAAAGAGTCAAAGAAAATATTTTATTATGGGCTCGAGGTGACAACACGGAGAAATCTGAGATGACCTATCGCTGAGGAATGGAGGATAGATCCTTTCAAGCTAAAAAACATTCCCAAGCTTGATGAATATTTCTGATACTACCAGTTGGGTTGGACTAGCAAGCCACTCCCGGACTAATAACCGCTTATTATGAGAGAGTTCTATGTGAACTACCAAGCCATATTGGAAAGTAGATGCCAGAAGGGTCAGAGAGCTGTCGACTTTCCCGCTCATAAGAGAGTACCAGTGCGAGGTATCCCTGTGAACATCTCCTCCAAGACTATGAACAGGTTCCTCTTTGGGCCAGGATATGAGATTGTCACTGACCCTTTTGAGTATGTTCATAGGATGAAAACAGAAGCCAAAGAGACAAAATGGTTGGATAAGCAGCTCACAACAATCGGGAACCCAAGCTGGCTAAATCAAGACAAGCCACAAATCATAAAGGCCTCTTTGTCATTTGAGTCCAAGTTCTGGTAGGCCATAGTATGACTACGGCTGATACCAACGGATGGAGACAACCAGCTCACTCTGGAAAGAGCTATCTTAGTGGCTAGCTTATTATCAAAATACAAACTAAACTTCGGGCAAATCATAGCTGAAGAGATTAGAGACAGAGCCACCAATATAAGCTCCTCCCATCCATTTCCCTGCCTCATTACTGAGCTATGTGACAAAGCTAATATCCCAAAATATGTGGGTATTGATCGTGCAGAGTGAGCCACCCAGACACATTATCCCAAGAGGTCAAATGATGAAATAAGATTTATGGGTCTGAGCGGTGCATTAGAACCACTACGCCTCACCTAAGAGGCACATGTATCAACACCGGGGGTGACACCGTCCACCACTGCTGTGCCCATCCTACAATGTAGCCAAACTGAGCACACTACTGTTGTTCCATGTTCTTCTGCAGCACCTCCAATGGAGGATTCCAAATCAATATTTTCTTTTCATCTGGTTAATTTTGCCAACACAGTTCAGAGGACCATTGGGTTAAAGAGACAAATGAATAAGTTTGCTTTGCAGTTTCAACCGATTTTTGATGCCACCATTCGAAAATCCATAGCACCATTTCTCAATGTAAATGACCGGATTGACGCATTGGAAGATAGGGTTGATGAGAAGATAAAGGAAATAGGCGCACTTGAACTCATAGAAATCAAGCAACAAATAATGTAGTTAAGGGTCGATGTGGATGAGCTTAGGAGTCCGCCAGCTGCCCAAGCTAAGGCTCCACTAGTCTTTCCGTAGGTTTCATCAGAGCCAGTATTTGACTTACGGGGCTTTGTAGACCCCGAGCTTTAGCCAGCCGGACTGGAAAAAGAAAAAGAGCCTGAACCAAAAAAGGAGAAAGAGCTTGAATTACCCCTGAGTCCCTCTGAAAACATGAAGAAGAGGAGGCACAAAGGTAAGCATGTCCATAAGGATGATGCCCCTTTGATCCCTAAGTCTCAAAAGCTCAAATATGAAAGGGCCTAGAAGAGAAGAAAAAAGAGAGAAACTGAGGTGTTCAGAGTGTCTCTAGCTATGCAGCAGATTGAGATTGATGTCGTTGGCACGATTGGTTCAGCCAGTGGTGTTGTTGGCATTACTGATATACCTTCTTTAGACCCTATTGTGGGAGTTTGTGGTGATGATGCTGCTCAAGAAGATGATGTTATTATTGAGAGGATTGTGGAGGCAGCCTCTATTGGAGATAAGACTGCGACCACCGATCCAGTGGGCCCAACTTTTGCTACACCCGATAACCATGCTTAGGCACCACAAGTATGCCTAGTATCTCATGTTTATTATTTTTAGTGCATTAGGGACAATTCACATCTTTTTAGATAGGGTGGGGCCAGCTGTGGTCATCTGGTTTTTTGTAGAGTATTAAGGTGAAGTCTGAGTCGCCAAAACACTCGCGTCGTGCCGCGACGTTAAATCAAGCGCTGCATGCGAGGCAACCCATGAGTGTATCTATATGGTATCCATGTCCTTGGGGTTTTATTGCCTGTGTTCTTTCCCTAAGGACTTCTAATTTCTATTGAACCGGCATGTTTAGTATAGGATGTGTGTTTGTAGAAGTGAATTAGAAACTGAATGCAGCCATGGTCTGATTTTTGAAAAATGGAGACCCCTCCATTTTTTTGTGCAATAAGGTGTTAGAACTGACCTTGATGGATCTGTAAATGACATTATATATGTAATTGAGATAAATAGCTTAAGCTAAGGCATGAACCGATAATTAGCTAATCTGTAGTCTAAACTCTGTGCTATGTGTGAAGTGAGCTGCTTAGTATCTATGATCATAGGCCATTTTTGAATTAGTCCACTTCAAAATGAAAAGTAATCTCTTTGATCCCTGAATTTGAGCCTAAAATTGAACCTTTTTGTTGTTAGCCTATTCACCTTCCCCGTTTCCTATAAGTCTCTGTTTTGGCCCTGGTCTTTTCTTTGGACATTGCGCACCTCAACTCAGGATAAAAGCCTAAGTTTAGGGTGGCTACTGTAGGGGTAAGTAGGAAGTGTTGGGTATGAAAAGATTGGGTTAATAGTAAAAAGAAAAAAACTAGGTGTGGTTTGTGTTCGAAAGAAAAAAAAATATGAATGAAAAGAAAAGTGCAAAAATACAATAGAGGCCACACCCAAAGCTTGATAAAAGTAAAAAAAGGTTTGAAAGAAAGGAGAATAAGGGAGGAAAACTGTAAGGTCTGAAAATTGGAGAAAATAAAGAAGTAATTGTAGTATCAAGGAGGGCATTGTCACTATTTACCCAAGTGTACCATTCCCATCCCTAAGCCTACATTACAAGCCTAACAAAGTCCTATAGTGATTCTAACCAAACTGTTTGAAATCCAAAGCATTGAAAATAAGGGAAATCCTATGGTGTTATGAGTGTACATCGTGACTTTCTTTATGAGAGTGAGCGGATTCCCAGTCCCTGTGAATTTAATTGCAATTCTGTGTGATTGGGACTTCTTTTGTTGTGAGGGCACTAGAGTAGACTGCGATTACTAATTACTTGGTTTGAATGTCTGCTGTGTATGCTAGCTTACTCATTAATATCGTGTTGTCACTCATGGATCCTCCTTGTGTTATTTTTATAACTTGATAAAATGCACTGGTTTTTGAGCTGTTAAAGAGTGGGTACTATTCTGAGGTTTGAGAGTCTAATGAATCATGCTGCTGCTGCAGTTTCTGGTTTCCTTCTACTTAAGAGTCGTGTTAGTTTTGTTTTCGTTTTTTTCTTAAGGACAAGCAAACATTCTAAGTTGAGGGTGTTGATGTGCCGGGATTTCACGACACTTTTGACGCTTAAAACTAAGGAATTTTGGGAGTTCTTAAGTATATTTTGTTGGATTTGATGTCATTTGTTACATGTACAGGTAAAAGTATTGAAAAGATGAAAATGCCAAAGTGTTGCATATTTCTGGGCAACAAGTCATACCCCACAGGCGTCGCTCCCATGATGGCCCGTGGGAGAAAATGTTTGAGCAAGGCAGCAGAAGAAGCTAAGGTATTGAAGCCTGATCGGCTCCTAAGATGCCCGTGGATAACACGATGGGACATAGCAGAGCCCGCCAATATGAGCCAGAGAAAATATGAAGCATCCAAGTAAGGGCAACGGGCATCCACGATGGGCATCCACAATGGGCATGGAAACTATGACGCCCCGTCATAGAGGCCCGTTGAAACAAGGCAGCAAAGATGGGGAGAAGTCAAGTGCAGCCGATGGGCGACCATGATGGGCATCGCACCCATGATGTCCCATCATTGCCGCCCGTGGTGTCAAGGCAGGAGGCCTGGAACAAAGACATGAAGAGGACCAACGGGCACCCACGATGCCCGTCGCATCCACGATGGCCCGTGGGTCATCCCATCGGTAGTGCCGCATCCAGCTTTCCTAGAATAGTTAGGATTTGGTCTTTTTGTCTATAAATACTTTGCCTTAGGTTTTATTTTAAACGGTTACTCATTATTCTCGTACAACTACTATATTGTTACATGTGGTTTGACATTATAACACAAGTTCTTGAGAATTAAAGATTGTTCTTGATTTATTGAAGTGTTTTTGAGATTTTATTCAAGATTTTGGATTTCTTTACTTCTTATCGTAAGTATCTACTCATGATTGTTCCAACAACCATTGATTGTTTACTTATGAATATGAGTAGCTAAATCCACAACTAGGGTTGTGGGAACCATGAAGGATTAACAAAGTAGGCAAACTACGTGGTAATTCTAGGGAAGTGTTTATGCATGTATTGTTCTTCCCTTTGTTTTGATTGCTTTTTAACGGTGCGCAAAGTTAGATCTCGCCTTATCCTTACTTGCCAGACCAAGGAGGTAACGGATAGGAAAAGGCTTGTTCAACGATGGAGATTTGAGGCTATCAAGCCTCATCTAATACCTTGACCTTGTTTGAAAATTGCTAATCTAGGATCCAGGGTAAGGTTTAGTAAATCATACACCCACGGCTGGACCAAGGCGTGTGGTGAAATCATCTTTTTGAGGTACCAACTATTTAGGTGAATCTAATTTACCAATTTTACATGCCAAGAACCAAGATAGTTTACTAAGTACAACGCCTTACTAAGTTATGATATCATGGGGAACACTACCCAAGTAACTTCTCTTATTCATAACAACTCCTGAAACTGTCACTTATTACTTGTTACAAACTTAAGTTACTATTAATCTTTTTACTTAAACCCCCCTCCTTTCGAGGGAAATAAATGCCTAACAGCGCAAGTAAACACTAATCAACCATAGTCCTACCATATTCCCTCTAGGATCGACCCCAACCTTCGTTGGGTACTATATTTGAACAGCGACCGCTTACACTTCTAAATGGAGGTGTAATTTGGGCGCATCAAGGGGGAATATCCATACAGAACACATTATGAGGGAAGACAATCAAGTTACAAATTTTTTTGCTAACTATGTGCTCTTTTTTGCAGGTATAATTCATTATATTCAATATCAATACTTACCAATAGGAGCTAAGAAGTTACTAAACATTGACAAGATGTTAATCCCCATGCTGAGGTTCCAAAAAATTAGAGGCAGAAGATAAAGTTAATCAACAATCCAACATTTACTAATACATACATCATTCATAGTTCTTCTCTTTGTTACAATCAGAGTTATGTAACAGGAGGACTAATTACACAACATAAAGGCATATAACATACACAGTCCATTTTGAAGGCACGCTGCTAATGAGAAATCACTAATATCATAACACCTTAACAAATCTTTTACAAATTTTCTTATTTAACTTCGAATGAGGTTCATTCATTTGGAAAGAAAATACTAGGAGATATTGTATATATCTAGTCACAACAAAAATCGTCTCTCATAAATTATTGGGGATCTTAACAATACCTTCACCATTGGGCATTTTTACTACTACATAGCTCAAAATATGAAGAACATTTTTTTGTTTGGGATCTGATATCGTAGCACCCGATAAGAATTTATTGGGTGTCTTGAGGTGGAATCTACCCAACATTTTGAGCCTTTTCTGGAATGTAAAACAAATGGAAAGTTAGAAGTTAACACTTTTGATTTTTTAATAGGAGCTCAAATCTAGAAGATGGTGATTTACAGATCTTACCTAGTTTTTTCTCGTCATTGGTTTAATCTTATGCAGGAGATCTCTTCTTTCTTTCAACAATTGAAATTTCTTCAAGTTCACCGAAGTCGATAAATATTTTAGAAGATGGAGCTTTGTTGTTCACTCTGTCGGTACAACTCTCTGGTTTTGTCGGTCTTAGCTAGTTTTTCATTTTGTTTTTTGTTTTACTTTGTTTTACTCGATATTTCTTTATTTTCTTTTTGAGATGGGCCGGGTCCCTTTTTGGTGCAGGCCAGATCTCATTTTTGTACATATATTTTATTTTTAATAAGAAGAGGCATGTGGTCTCATATTATTTTTTTTTAAAATTGAATAATTAAAATTCGGGCCTAACAAAAAAATAGACATAAGGATTGATATTTAAATGATTAAGAATTCGAACTTCATGAAATGTAAACTAATTATTTTTTTACAAAGTCACTCAACCTATTTAATTAATTTTTTTCATTAAAATAAAAAGAAATATTCTTTTTATAGGCTTGAATTTTGGTTTAAATAAAAAGCAAAAGATATAATAAAATAATAAATATAAAAAATAAATGCAATGACCCGCTAGGTCATTTCTTAGTTTTCATGCATTTTCAGCGTTTCAAACTTTTTGGCAGTAGCTACATGTCATTTATGACTTGCCAAGACTGGCGGTTTGGTTCCCGAGTTGTTCATTTGTGTTTTAGAAGAGTTTCCCTATTTTTGAACTCTTAAGGTTGAAAGGATTGACTTTGGTCAACATTCGGTGAAGACAACCTCAGATGGAAATTTTATCAGCACTGTTGGCTCTGGAATGTCGACTTTGGGCTAGTTGAACCTTTGGTTCGGATCTCGGGGCTTCCGGACTCATTTTGGACTATTGGTTGGTTTTTGGCTAAAATGGAGTTTGTGGGTTTGGGACCCATTTTTCATCGAAATGATTTTCATTGAAATGATTTTCATTGCGGATTTCATCTATTTTGTTGAGTCCGATATGCCATTTTTAGTGGGTGTGTTTATAGGTGTGGGACCCACTTTTCATTGAAATGATCTTCATTGGGGATTTCTTCTATTTTGTTGAGTCTGATATGTTATTTTTAGGAGGGTCGCATAGTTCATTTGCATCTGCGGGACCTCGGGTGTATCCCGAGGGTCTGTCCGAGTGATTTTGAACTCAGAAAATTTACTAGTATTTAGCTGCTAGTGCAACTCCAATTTGCTCTTTGCGATCGTGACATTTCCATCGCATTCATGGTGGTCTGACTGTTTGACCATCGCGATAGCAAGGTCCAGGTCGTTAGTCAGTAAACCTTGGAACTTTTGGTACGGGTAGATTACTTGGTAGTGATAATTGACGTGATTGTCCATCTATGCTATTGTATTGTGGTTGTTTTTGTCATGGCATATAAAAAGCTTAGTTTAACCCACTATTTTCGATTTCAGAAATGGATTTTTGAGAATATTTTGGTACTTTGACTTTCATATAAAAAATTTGGTATATTTTATGAAATACTGATTTGAGATAAACTTGCATGCCCAAGGGAAAGTGTTTCGGGTGGTTTTTATCGAGTTTTAAACTTGCATGACTGAGGGAAAGTGTTCCAGGTGGTTTTTATCAATTTTTAAACTTGAATGCTCGAGGGAAAGTGTTTCAGGTGGTTTCTATTGATATTCATCATAGCATGCTCATTGAGATATGATCTGATTTGGTATACAGATTTCACGAGTCCCCCATTGGTCCTGCCTTAACAAGATATGGCTGGAAGAGGAGTATACGGTACTATTGGTACTTGGCACAAATCATATGGCATATCATGGCACGATTCCACCTGCATTACCCCATTAGGTTGATTGTTAGTCACTATTATCTGTTGTTTGCATCCTCCAGATTTATAGGGGGTCCGATTGGATGATTGATTGTTGGTTGTACCTTCCAGGCTTATGGGGTTCCGATTAGTTTTTTTTGTTGATAATTGTACCTTTCGGGCTTATGGGTGTTTGGTTAGGTTGTAGTTAGATATTTAGTTTATGCTTTCTGAGTTTTTACTTACGCTCACTTCAATCGCTTAATTTGTCCAGATACTCTTTTTTACCTTGTAATCATGGTCCCAACATTTATTATTATTATTATTGTTATTTTCTTTACCCATATCCCAAGGGTTCACGAGATTGCCAGGTTAGTTTCGGTTATGATTGCCTATAATTGTAGTTACCTTTGATGTGACTAGAACTCTAGGTTACCCCCGTCAGTTAGTTTATTTTATGATGCGACTTGTTAACCTATTTTCCCTATGCTTTGCAGATTACATACATATGCTTTTCATTGTTACCTAGATGTGACATGTATCTCTTTTTTGACCCTTCTTTCCTTACCTTTAGCTTATATTCGCATGTTATTATACTTGAATCTTATTTGAGCTCAGTCGACCTATGATGCCTACTGGGTACCGCGTGCTTTGGTACTCCTGCTACACTTCTGCATCTTTTTTTGATGCAGATCTTAGTGTGAGTTATCGCCATTGACATTGTCCTCGAGAGGTGTTGCTGATCGGAGATACATGGTGAGCTCTTGGCGACCGAAGTTGGCCCATCTCCTTATGATTTTGGACTAGTTTTACTTTGCTTTTCAGAGATAGTTCTTTGAATATTGTATCAATTTAGTACTTTGTATTTTGTTGTAGCTCTTACACTCATTGATACCATGTCTTGGGGATATCGTGTATTCTTGTGTTCCCTTCCCTCCCTTTAATTTATGTTTTCCTTCTGCCTATCTTGTCATGCCCCAAACTCGAGGGGAGGGGGAGGGGGGTAATTGGCACCTAATGCCAAAACATAGGCCAAAATCAACCCTGTTGAACTATTTTCCAATGGCGCATAGCAGCCACACACAATCAAGAAAACAAACAAGTATATCTCGATATAAAAATCAGCCCTTGGCCGGCAAGTCCCCTTTCAACAGCTCTAGAAATAAAATAGCTACTCCCAATAGTTCATATAAAGTAATAAGCAGGTAAGACATAAGTATTGTTTGGGCCGTCGAGGTTGCCATGATATCTAGGAAAGTATAAATGATATGCGGTCGTCAAGGTGTAACGACCAGGTCCTTTGTTATGGGTAAACCTTTCGTGTCAAGTTTCGGGTTAGAAAACTTCTGGGTTTAAGAGTTGAAAATTTTAGGCTAGGCTAGTCTCAAAAGGTTTATGAGCGAGGTATGGTTTAGGCAAATCTGGGTAAGGATTGGGTAATGTATGTTGTATTGAGCTAGTTTTTACCTTAGCTAAGATGTTAAGGAGTCCGGGGGACTTTTTGAAAACAAATTCGAGTAAGTAGAACTCCTGGTATTAAGGTTGACATGAAGGAGTTATTCCGGGACGTCAGGTTTTAAGGCGTGTTGTAAAATGGGCACTTTTGTGGGATTTTTCGAGTTTCTGTCCTGTGTCAACTACTATAGCGGTTGACACTGCGCTACAACAATTTTCTCTATAGCAGAGAAATTCCTGATACAGCAAAAGTCAATGCCGGTCAGCACTGCCATAGCGGCTGATTTCGCTACAATGGTGCTGCTATAGCGGTGTATGGACCGCTATAGCGGACTGAGTCAGGTTTAATGCTGAAACTTCCCCAAAAAATGTTTAGAAACTTTCAAGAATGTTTTGGGGAAGGGAAGAGACTAAGGGAAGAGAATTTCAGTGATTTTCCACCAAACTTCGTCGAAAAGGTAAGTTTTTCGCTCCCCTCTTTGTTATTTTGATTCTCGAACCTTAGAAACTACAATCTCGGGCTTGGAGAAAGGGTTAGATTTATGTAAGGATGATAGAATTTGGAGAAAAAGGGGATTCTAGGTTGTATAATCCATGGGTTATGGTTATTATAAGTACTGCATGTTAGAAAAACTATTGTTCGCTAAATGTAACCGTAAAAATGGTAGTTTAGGATGAACTAGTGGTGGGAAAGCCTAGGAATAGGTGGAATTATTATGGTTTGACCTAGGGATTTGGGATTTTACATAATCTGGGTAATTTTAGGCCATTGGATTGATTGTAGTTATTTGTAATTGTGTTTAGATCAAGAGCAAGCGAAAGCTACGAGAAACGTGATGGCTCTGGTCCTGTAAAGTTTCCAAAAGAAATTAGAGGTAGGTGATGGTTAATGTCTTGCCAAATGCAATGTATGTACATGTAACTATAACTTAGTATTGTATGTGCTTTCGTGCTTAGGTAAGGAATTATGAATGTCCAAGAATTTGGGGTGTTAAGTATGTGAAATCAATTTGATATTGCTTGTTGGTTTGCAAGGGTGTTTTCTATTTATTTAAATATTGACTGTTGATTTTGTGTGATATACGGTTGGCTCGGGTACCACGCCTCATAAGGGATACTAACGGTTTGCTCGGGTACCACGCCTGGTACAGGTTCTATATTGGTTGGATCGGGTACCATGCCTGGTATAGGTTCTATATTGGTTGGCTCGGGTACCATGCCTGGTACAGGTTCTATATTGGTTGGCTCAGGTACCACGCCTAGTACAGGTTCTATATCGGTTGGCTGGGGTACCACGCCTGGTATGCATTTAAATATCATTATTGATTATGTTTGTTGAATGGTTCCATGAGTGGACCAGGTTAATTGTTAAATCTGTGTTTGATTATATTAGTCCTGAGGTGGACCGGGTATTGCATGTTAACACTAGGTGTTGTCTAGGGATCCGTAGTTGGTCCGAAAATATAATAAGGGTAAATGTCTTGATTATTGTACATTGTTAAGTGATTGTGAACCTGTTTCATATGGTTGATGAGTTAGAGGGTAAGCTGAGATCCTGGCATTATGTTACTGGTTGTTGCTACATGTTTTTGCTACTTTACTCGATTTTGGTTTATTGTATTTATATTATTTATTAGAGCTGGCCGATGATCCTACCAGTACATGGTGGTTGTGTACTGATTCTCCACTTGTTTTTCTTTCTATGAGTACAGTACATCTTTCGGCAGCTCTTACGCGACCTGAGATCTAGTCCCGGTGATTCCAGATTGCAAGGGTGAGTTGCTTCTTCCGGGCTACCTTGTATTCATCCCGTTTAGTTGTAGCCCATTTGTTTTGGGCTTAAATTCTTATTTTATTAGGGTTACATCCCCATTATAGACTTTTGGTATATGTTTTGGTACGATGACTTTCAATTTCTAGGGGATTTCTGCAGGATCTTGTTTTACTAGTATTTTGATGGTAAATGTTAGTTTATTTTATTGCAAACTGGTTTTGAGCTATTAGAATTGCTAAGTGTTGTGTCAATATTGGTTCGCTCATCCGGGGGTTTTGGGTGGGTGCCACTCACGATGGTTTGAATCATGAAAAAGATGGTATCAGAGCCCTAGGTTCATTGATCTCGTCATACAAAAATAAGTCTAGTAGAGTTTTGCAGAATGTTACAGAGATGTCTGTACTTTTCTTCGAGAGGCTATAGGACTTTAGAAAACTATCACTTCTTTCTTCCTTCGTGCTATAACTCGATTCCAATCGGTATCTGGTGATACAAATTGGTATCTAACTCATTTCACTCATTTGTCCGCAGATGGTTGACACGAGAAATAACAGAGTGAGAGCGGCGGTCCCAACAGCTGGCCCAGCAGTCAGAGGGAGAGAAAGGGGCAGGGGCAGGGGCCAAGGCAGGGAAACACCTGCCAGGGGTGGAGCTCGGGCAGCTGCAGGTGCAAGGGATGTGACCACTCCCCCACCCTCGGATATGATTGAGGAGGAAGTTGAGGTTGTTGTTGAAGAGGGTGCGGAACAGCCGGAGGCAATACTGGTTGGAGGTGCAGGCGGTACTGGATGGAGGTGCAGGCATTCCCTCTATATCGCCTGAGGCATTTTAGTAGGTGTGGACTTTTCTGAGTGGACTATTTGGTGCTGGAGCCACCCCCACAGGTACTGCAGATTGGGTTCCGGGCACCCAGCCAGCAGTTGCAATGGCTCCTAGGATGGATTCAACGTCGGGTACTAATGACTTCTTCCGTTCGATGCTAGGTCCGGTTATAACTGGGAATGAGCATGATATGTTGACTAAGTTCTTGAAACTGGAACCTTCTATATTTTAGGGTACTGAGAAAGAGGATGCTTATGAGTTTATTCTGGATTGTTATAAGAGGCTACATAAGCTGGGCATTGTGCAGCAGCAAGCGATGGAGTTTGTCACCTTCAAGCTCCAGGGTGATGCTAAGCAGTGGTGGATGTCTCATGTAGAGTGTTGGCTATCAACTTTTCCTCCGCTGACTTGGGCAGAGTTGACTGCCATTTTCTTAGAGAAGTATGTGCCATGTACCTTGAGAGATCACAAAAAGGATGAGTTTCTGTCTCTTGAGCAGGGTAACATGTCGGTCTCAGCCTATGAGGTTGAATTCCATGCCTTGTCTCAGTTTGCTACTCAATTTCTGGGTACAGAAGAGGAACGGATTCGTCTATTTGTGAAGGGCCTGAATACTGAGTTACATGTGTTTTTTGTGCATATAACTTAAGCGGGGAAGAGTTTTAATGAGGTGAAGGATTATGTGAAGAAATTGGAGGGGGTCAGGCAGGTTGGGCAGGCTAAGGTGTTAGCCAAAAAGTCCCGAAATGAAGGTAACTACAATGGTTCATACTCCAAGGGTCACAACCAGCAGGTGTATTCTGCTCATCCTATTCAGTCGCCTTGCCAGCTTCTACAGGTGGTCATCTGGGAGCCAGTCAGCAGTTTTCAACTCCTAGAGGTCAGGGGGCTTCTTATACTTCTACTAGCAGGCCTACTATTGACCGTGGATGCTTTCATTGTGGTGATCCGGGTCACTTCAAGAGGGAGTACCCTCACAGGCAGGCAGGTAAACAGACTCAACAGCAGTAATGGCTGTGGTTTCGGCAGGTAGAGGTGTCTATGATAGGGGTCATCCATAGGGTGGGTGAGGTAACACCCTCAACTTAAGACTGTTGCTTGTCCTCAAGTGACAATAGAAAACCATCCTAGTACGACACTTGAGTAAAAGAAAATTAGGAACTATGGCAGTCATATGATTTAGCAGTTTAGTTCACAACAAGTATCCCCGTCCTGTTCAGTATAAAACAAGTGCACTAGTTCCGTCTATCAAGACAACACAATAGGATCCATGGACGACATTAAGATATCAACAGACGACATAGCATTCACATATGATAATTACCCTAATAGTCAGCAGTCAAAGTTACTCTAGTGCCCTCACCACAAAGAACTACCAATCACACAATTATACATTCAATATCTGGGACTAAACTAGAACACTCACACTCACAACGATATTCAAGAAATGCATGCTCAATACCATAGGCTTGCACTTATTTTCTATGCCTCCATTTTCGAACATTTAGGCTAGGATCACCATAGGACTTTACTCAGCTTTACTCGGCTTGTAACGTAGGCTCGGGGATGGGTACGGTAGATTAGGGAAATAGTGACTAACCCCTCCTTGACACTATGCTATTTCTTTTCCACTCTTTAGCCCAACTCTTTCTTTCCTCCCTTTTTCTCCCTTTTCTATTCTTTTTTTTCATCAAGTGACGGGTGCGACTTTTATTTCAGACTCAACTTTTTCATCATATCTATTTTTTTCTTTCTCTTTTTCTTTTTCTTTTCTTTTTTTTACCTTTTCTAACATATACGCCACACCCGTTATTACTCCTTTTTATTACTAACCATTTCTTTTCATGCCCCATATTTCTCACTTACCCCACAGTAGCCACCCTCAACTTAGGCGATTTTCCTGAGTTGAGGTGCACAATGTCCGAGGTGCACAAAAAGGGTCAATGATTTATGGCTTAATGGGGCATCCTCTCCCTCTTCGTGAACCTACTTATCTCTTCTCTTCCATTTTTTTGTAGGCTCAATTTCAGTTCTGTTGGTTCATAAGGAGGAGAATATGCAAGCAAGTCAATAAAGGTATCATCCTCTGCAGTCCCAACCGATGGAATCTGAATATGTGGTATCTGCTGTCGTTGGATTGCATCAATGTCAGCTCGAGCTTTTGCAAGCTCTTTCAAGATTGCAGTCAGGTCTGGAATAGTCATGGTGCGCACTCGCTCATTGACCCTAATCTCTATCCCGTCTAAATAGTCATTTATACTATCAATCAAACTTTGACTTGGGACCACAACATTGGCTATCTCTATACGGATCAATGGCTTTACGATATTTGAGAACTTTTTAATCTGATCATACGCATGAAAGGTTACTTTAGCAACATTACTGAAAATCTCGTTGGTGAAGAAGAAGGAAGGCCTCTTCTTATTAGGTGGAGTGGACTGAGCTAATGAGGACGGGTAAGGTGCAGCAGTAGAAGGAGTAGAATTATGGGCAGCCTGCTCATCAAACACAACCAAGGCATCCTTCGGCACATCTCCAGTAAGCTCGGGAAAGATAATACTCCCATATGTGGCTGAATGAGCTCTAGCCCATGCCATCGAGTTAGCTGTATCCCAAATCAATGTGATATCTTGAAAACTAGTATTCTGTGAGATCTGATCAACTTTCACAAAATCAGGCACTTTGGCTGCTCGACATAATTGAGTGACTAGGCACGGGAATGGGATAGATGTGGATGGCCGCAAAGCACGCTCCCTGAGTTCCTTCATGATGATGCAACCAATAATAATATCATACTGGGTCATGATGGCTGCAACCAAGATTGCCAGATCTGGAGTCAGTTTATTATTGGCAGAAGTTGGTACCAACCAATATCGAACTACAGAGCACCAAAAATTTCCTGCCATGCTCAATGATGCTTTAGTGTTTTTCACAATGTTGGCAGTCAGCCACGGTGGGTTCCCATCAGTAATAGCCAAATAAATCCACCTAAGAGGTGTTTCCTTCTTTCTGTGCTGCTCCAAATGAGCATCTAGATCTGGTTGAGCTGTTGGTGCCACATAGTTCATGCCATAGATGAAGCACTGGATGGTGCCCTCAGATATGTCAACCTGAACCCCTTGTACCTGCAGCTTATCCAAGGCGGGCTGCAACTTTGGACTCTTCCCTTTTTCACACATATTGGTCAAGGTAGCCGTATAAGTTTCATAGAACTCACGGACTAGAATCGGGTTGTAAGAGCCACCCAACTGACTCATCTACTGGAACCCATAGTGATCATAAAACTTCTTGATATCGGTCATGTCGTTAAATGCAATAGATCTAATCTCAACCTCTTTATGTATACAATGTTGTGGTTTTGATTTCTCATTTAAGGCCAAGCCGTCAGGGTAAAATTGGGAAGTGCCCTCAATGGCCCATCTCACTCTGTCCCGAACTCTGGTGGTTTTGCATCTTAATGTAGGGGCAACCGAGGTGGGATCGTCAGATTGAGGCTTTGTTTTAGTAGGGGCCTCATTGCCGGACTTTCTATCACTCTCACTATTACTCTGCCTAGCACTTTCGGAACCTGACTTTAAACCTTCATCTTTCTTGCTGCCCGAAGCTATAGCATCTCCAGGATCAGACTCTCCAGTACCTCTCTTCTGTGGTGATGAACCCAACTCACTCTCTCCCTCTTCAGACTGAGGAGGGGTGGCCTGTGATTGGACCTTTGCTTGTTTCCTAGTGGTCCGAGATACTGCTCCTAGATCATAATCGATAGTGTACACCTTCTCGAATCGACTTTCTTCTGACTCAAAGGATTTATCTATTTGTCATTTCTTTATGATATCAACCTATGAGTCTCTTGCTGCGACCTTTTTCGGGGTGTTCTTTGGTGGCATGGTACCCTTGACGATCAAATTCTATTCTTTTCAGAGCAACAGAATGAGATATGGATTCGTGCGTGTAGTTGGTAGGATTATTTTGATGATCCTATGGAAGAGTTTGAGTTGAATTTGGAGTGAAGGTGGGATCAATTTTCGTTCTTTCCCTATTAAGAGTCGCAGTTTCCTTAGTAAAAGAGGAGAAGAAGAGACAAAGCTGGGTCGAGTTATTAATTTAAAATTTAAACCGATCCGTGACCTGGCTCGCTAACTGTACCTGGGACCTACGAGTGAAAACTACGGTCCATCAAATAAGACGATGAGCCATAGTCCCACTCGTGGTTCTGTTGGTTTGCCTTACCAGCTACTAGGAATGACAACCTCGATGACGATCAATCTTATGAGAGCACAGACCATCCTGTGAGTCATAGTGTGTTCAATCAGTGACCTATAAATGTTTCTCTAGGATCCACGAATTGGTCTGCGATCTGTCATTTATAAGCATGACCGTGAACTCATTCTTGATTTCTAGGGATTCCTGCAGTGGTATTCTTTTCTTTTCTCCTGCACATAAAACAAACAATTAGCTTTCGGTTGCCTCCCAAGCAGCGCTTGATTTAACATCGCGGCACTATGCAGGTCACTTGACTACTCAGACTTCATCAAGTTTCCTCATGGGTTTCCTCCCATATAGCACCTGATTTAACATCGCGGCGTAACCCATGTCACTTGACTACTCAGACTTCATCAAGTTTCCTCATAGGTTGCCTCCCATGCATATCCTAATTTAACGTCGCGAAATGATGCAGGTTTCTTGGTTACTCAGACTTCACCAAGTGTCCAAACCTGCACAGCTTTTATTTCCTCTACAGTTCCCAAATAAGATTTTATGCGCTGATTGTTTTCTTTGAACCTCTTTCCCTCATGATTTTAAAGTTCAACATCACCATGTGGGAATACTTGTACCACTTTGAATGGTCCAATACACTTGGACTTCAAATTGCCAGGAAACAAGCGATGTCTGGAATTGAAGAGCAGGACCAAATCACCAGGCTAGAAATCTCTTTTCTCTATCTTCCGGTCATAGTACAACTTCATCTTCTCCTTGTACAAGGCAGAAATATCATATGCATTAAGGCGAAACTCATCTAACTCATTCAACTTCCCAAGCAACTGAAACAATGCTGCAGACCAATCCAAATTTAACTTTTTCAATGCCCACATGGCCTTATGCTCTAGCTCAGGAAGATGGCACGCTTTCCAAACACAAGTTGATATGACGACTTATCTATTGGTTCCTTGTATGTAATCCGGCATGCCCACGTAGCATCATCTAGTTTCCGCTACCAATCCATTCTATTTGCATTGACAGTCTTGGAAAGGATTGACTTGATCTCACAGTTGGAAACTTCATCTTGTCCACTCCTCTGAGGATGATAAGGGGTTGCAACTCTGTGTTTCACTACATACTTCTCAAGAAAAGCCCGAAATAACCTATTGCAAAAGTGAAAGCCTCCATCGCTAATAATATCCCGTGGTGTACCAAATCTAGAAAAGATGTTCTTTTTTAAGAACACGGTGACTCTCTTGCCTTTATTATTAGGAAGTGCAACTGCCTCCACCCATTTGGACACGTAATGAACAACCACCAATATATATCTCATGCCATTTGAACACACAAACAGACCCATAAAATCAATACCCCATACATCAAACAGTTTAACCACAAGGATGGGAGTGAGAGGAAGCTCATGCTTTCTTGATATACCACCTTCCCTTTGACATCAACTACATGCCTTAGAAAATTCATGGGCGTCCTTGTGGATAGTCGGCCAATAATAGCCATATTAAAAGATCTTGAGAGCTGTCCAGATGCCACAATGATGCCCCCTAATAGGGGATGAATGACATGCCTATAATATATCCATTATCTCATCATCAGGCACACATCTACGGATCATGGTATTGGCACACACACGAAATAAGAATGGCTCCTCCCAAAAGAATATCTTAACATCAGATATGAACTTTCTTCTTTGGTGGACAGACTTATCAGGAGGAACTACCTCACTTGCCAAATAGTTGGCAATATCAGCAAACTATGGAATCAGATCTTGAAAGGAAGCCAACACTTGATCATTTGGGAACCAATCATCAATCTATTGGGCATCGTCAACCTTCAGCATTGCTTCTTCCTCTAATCTAGACAAGTGATCTGCTACTTGATTTTATGTGCCCTTCCGGTCCTTAACCTTAAAGTCAAATTCTTGCAGCAACAACATCCATCTAATCAATCTCGACTTCATATCTTTTTTTTCCATGAGGTACCTAAGAGTTGTATGGTCAGTGTGCATCATTACCTTCGTGCCAAGAAAATAAGATATGAACTTTTCGAATGCAAATACCACAGCAAACAACTCTTATTCTGTCACCATATAGTTCTTTTGAGCAGGATTAAATGCTTTGATAGCGTAGTAGATGGGATGGAGAATCTTTTCACATATTTGGCCTAGGACTGCTCGTAGCGCCACTCTACTAGCATCACACATAACTTCAAAATGCTGAGACCAATTAGGAGAAATAATAATGGTAGAAGAGATCAACTTTTCCTTTAGGCACTAGAATGCCTTTAGACATGCTTCATCAAAAATGAACTTCACCTCCTTCTCCAATAACTTGCACAAGGGATGTGCAATTTTAGAGAAGTCTTTGATAAACTTGCGATAGAAACCAGCATGCCCCAAAAAGCTTCAAATCCTCTTCACAGAAACTGGTGGAGGCAATTTTTCAATCACATCTATGTTTGTTTTGTCGACCTCTATACCCTTTTTGGAGATCTGATAGCCAAGCACTATACCCTCTTTCACCATGAAGTGACACTTCTCCAAGTTCAGTACTAAGTTGCATTCTTCACACCACTTTAGCACACAACTGAGATGAGCCAAACAGTCATCAAAAGAGTCACCAACTACACTTTTGCTCTTTTATTTCATTTTTTTGGGTTTGATCATTCAAGGATGAACGATGGGTAAATTGGTATCTGTTGTAATGACCAGGTCCATCATTATGGGTAAACCTTTCGTGCAAAGTTTTGGGTTAGAAAACGTTTGGGTTTGGTAGTTCAAAAATTTGGGCTAGGCTAGTCTTGTACAGTTTCTTAGAGAGGTATGGTCTAGGGCAATTCGGGTAAGGATTGGCTATTGTATCTTGTATTGTGCTATTTTTATCCATTAGCTAAGATGTAAGGAGTCCGAGGGACTTTTCAGAAACAAATTCAGGTAAGTAAAACTCCCCGTATTAAGGTTTATGTGAAAAGGTTATTTTGGGACGTTAAGATTTAAGGTGTGTTGTAAAATGGGCACTTTTGTGAGATTTTTTGAGTTTTTGTACCGTGTAAATCGCTATAGCAGTTGACACTGTGCTACAACAATTTTTTCTATAGCAGAGAAATTCTCGCTATAGCGAAAGTTAATGTCGGTCAACACCGCCATAGTGGCCGATTCTGCTATAACGGCACCACTATAGCGGTGTATGGATTGCTATAGCAGACTGAGTCGGGTTTAATGCTGAAACTTCCCCAAAAATGTTTAGAAACTTTCAAGAATGTTTTGGGGAAGGGCAAAGATAAATAGAGGCAAATTTTAGTGATTTCCCACCAAACTCCATAAAAAAGATAAGGTTTTCGCACCCATTTTTGTTATTTTGATTCTCGAACCTTAGAAACTATAATCCCAGGCTTGGGGGAAGGGTTGGATTGACCTAAGGATGATGGAATCCGGGGAAAAAGGGGATTCTAGGTTGTATAATTCGTGGGTTATGGTTATTATCGCTACTGCATGTTAGAAACACAATTGCTCGCTAAATGTAACCATAAAGACTGTAGTTTAGGATGAATTAGTGGTGGGAAAACCCGGGAATGGGTGGAATAATCATGGTTTGTCCTGGGGATTTGGGATTTTACATAATCTGGGCAATTTTAGGCCATTGGATTATGGCAGTTGTTTGTAATCATGTTTAGGCCAAGAGCAAGCGAAAGCTACGGGAAATGGGAAGGCTCCAGTCCAGTAAAGTTTCCAAAAGCAATTCGAGGTAGGGGATGGTTAATGTCTTGCCAAATGCAATGTATGTACATGTAACTATAACATAGTATTATATGTACTTTCATGCTTAGGAAAGGAATTATGAATTTCCAAGCATTTGGGGTGTTAAGTATGTGAAATGAATTTGATATTGCTTGTTGGTTCGCAAGGGTGTTTTTTGTTCATTTAAATGTTGGCGGAATCGAATGAGAGATAAACAATGAGACAAAGGAGAGCACTTAGACAATTCACTTTGAGTACAGGGAAGTCTGCTGGTAGGAATTCCTCAGGGCGTATTACGGTTTTTCACCGGGGGGTGGATCGAAGCGATTGCAGCGAAGAATTGATCTGAAACGAAGCACTTCGTCTATAGGCATTGTAGAAAGAATAGAACGTGCGCCTAATCGTTCTTCTCGAATCGCTCTAGTACGATGGACCGGGGGGGGTCCGCTAATGCAACACGATAGAAGAGTTCGCTCCGCCGCGTAAGATCCTCGAATCTAAATCAACCACGACTACCATCTGCGGTCCATTGACTGTTGGTATTATGTGATATACGATTGGCTCGGGTACCATTCCTGGTACGGAATACTAAGGGCTGGCTCAGGTACTATGCCTGGTACAGGTTTTATATTAGATGGCTCGGGTACCACGCCGGGTAAAGTTTCAATTAGTTAGCTCGAGTACCACGCCTAGTACAGGTTCTATATTGGTTGGCTCGAGTACCACACCTGGTACAGGTTCTATATTTGTTGGATCTAGTACCATTCCTGGTACGGGTTTAAATTGCATCATTGATTGTGTTTGTTGAATGGTTCCATGAGTGGATCATGTTGATTGTTAAATCTGTGTTTGATTATATTGTTCCTGCGGTGGACTGGGCATTGCATGTTAACACTAGGTGTTGGTCTAGGGATCCGTAGTTGGTCCGAAAATGTAATAAGGGTAAATGTCTTGATTATTGTACATTGTTAAGTGATTGTGAACCTGTTTAATGTGGTTGATGAGTTAGAGGGTAGGCCGAGATCCTGGCCTTATGTTTTGGTTGTTGCTACATGTTTGTGCTACTTTACTCAATTTTGGTTTATTTTATTTATATTATTTATTGGAGCTGGACGATGATCCTACTAGTACACGGTGGTTGTCTACTGATTCTGCACTTGTTTTTCTTTCTATGAGTACAAGACATCTTCCGACGGCTCCTACGCGACCTTAGATCTAGTCTTGGTGGTTCCAGATTGCAACGCTAAGCTGCCTTTTTCGTGCTACCTTTTCTACATCTCGTTTAGTTATAACCCATTTGTTTCGGGCTTAAACTCTTATTTTATTGGGGTTACATCCCTGTTCTAGACTTTTGGAAGATGTTTTGGTACGGTGATTTTAAGTTTCTAGGGAATTTCCACAGGATCTTGTTTTACTAGTATTTTGATGGTGAATGTTAGTTTATTTTAATGCAAACTGGTTTTGAGCGATTAGAATTGCCAAGTGTTGGGTCAATATTGGTTCGCTCATCCGGGGTTTTTGGGTTGGTGCCACTCACGACGGTTTGGGTCGTGACACAAGGACACCATGATCTCTATATAAAAACTGAAAATAGGTATATACAATGTAAACTAGGCCAATGAGCCACTAAAATGTCAATAAAATAACAACAAAAAGTCCCAACTGGCTAACAAGCTAAGGCTAATAAAAATACAAGGCCAAAATGGCCACCATCGTAGCTATGCAACCCAACTGACTAGTCTACAAGCCTCTATGAATAAAATACTTGGTGGGATAGGGCCCCAACCTACAGAATGCTATAAATAGCAAAAGGCCAAACCTCTAAGACTCTGCCAACCCCTAGAAGGAAAGTAGTCAACTAACCCACTGAAAGCTAGGCTATGCTACACGAAAGGTTTGTCTGGTCATCCCTCAGAACCTGCAGGCATGAATGCGGTGCCCCCTAAGGAATGGGGCTTCAGCACGAAATAATGTACCAAGTATGTATGGTAAGCTGAAAACTGAAACTGAAGTGTAAGGACTGAACAAAAAGGGCAGGTGTAAAACAGAAGTACAATAACTTACCTTCTTGCAATAAGATACCATCTAAAGCACATAGATAACAATAACCTTACTTGTCCCCCATAGGTCTGGCAGGTACAAATAACATACAATCCCCTATGTCCTAACAGGCGCAAACAGTCGCTAAATACCCATACTGGCCCCCTTACCTAGAACCTAGTGATAATCTGATCTGAACTGTCTGAAAGTACATGTGTCCTGAATTACTACAACTTTGAGGCTCTGTGGTACCATATAAGTGTTGCCCTGTAGGTACAACATGCCCCTCCTGTAGGTACATTCTGCCCAGCCCATAGGCATGGTCTACCCGGCTTGAAGGTGCGATAATGTAATGTAATTGCTGCCACAAAGGTTTAGCCTTCCCATCTCATAGGTACGATCTGCCCAGCCCGAAGGAACGGTAATATAATGTAACTGCTACCCCATAGGTACAACTTGCCCATCCCGTAGGTACGGTTTGCCTAACCCAAAGGCATGGTAACAGTAATCAGAATGTAGACTCCAAAACCTTGTAGTGTCAGTGGCTGCTGAGGCCAAAAAAAGCTCATAGGAAGCACCAAGACGATGAAAACAACACAATAATATCATGTAATCATAGATGACCTCAATACAATCATAACATGCTCTTCTAGGTTGCTAAGTAAGGAATAGAGTGTTGCTGATAGTCACTATATCATGTTATGGGGGGAAAATAATACTATAAATCCACTAGTCGAATAATGGCGTTATAGAGGCTATAAATCATTGGCTTAAAGGTGATGCCAGAAAGTTAAAAGGAAGCCTTAGCATACCTTTCAATTGAAGCCCCAAAGGTATTGCTATGAATCTTGACCAACAAAATGCAATGAAACAAATGTGAGAATCAACAAGGCTGCAAGAACGAGCCATAACCAAGCAATAAGTCTACTAAAAATAATAAACAACAGCTAAATCCAACAACAACATGCTAACCACATGTCAAAGGAGTGACAAGCTCCTGAGGCACTATTTCAAGGCATAGTTCATGTCATTTAATCTAACAACCATCTTACTTGACTCAAATAAGAATCAAACTAACCCCAAGTCCCCTCAACACCTTAACACCATCAGTACATGACAATATTAATCAAACTTAACAACACAAAGGGGCTTCCTCAGGCTACGGTGTCCAAAACACTGCTTCGTGGCTCAAAAAGTCTATAAAAATGATACTAGAACATGTAATTACGAAGGAGGGTCATAGGGGAATGATTTACTTGACAAAAACATTTGAAATGACGAGCTCGCGACGTAGCGCAACTTCTGTTAAACTTCTGAATTGAAAGCATCAAGATCCATGGAGTATTTAGAGTTTTGGGTTCTGATTTTTTAAGGTTTCTTGGTGAATTTTCTGAGTTAAAATGAAGGGAAAGCATCTTTTAAAAAGTTAAACCAACATAGGGGCTAGGGTCCCACCTTCACGTGCCTGCGTGTGCAGTCTCACAAAAATACAAATATCTCTCTATTCTAAAGTCATATGGATAAATAGTTTAGTGAGTTGGAAACTACACTCGTAGATATTTGATTTGGTAGGGTGGGGGCTTTCCAACTCTCTATATATTAGGAGAAAATCTTTGAGACATTTGACCCAAATTTACAAAGAATTTCTTAACGGAATTTATAATAACTTTCCCCAACTTTTATTTTTCAAATTGCTTGACTTCAAAACTTAAATTATGACCATTGTGCAATTAAAATACCTCATAAAATATTCTTTCTAACATATTAAGCTCTTAGTTTTGTCTCAAAAGTATGAGTTAATCCAGCATTCAAATGGGTGGGGTGTTACATCCTCCCCCTTTAGGGACATTCGTCCTCGAATGATGATAATGTACGTGGTATCATAGGAAACAATGAAAGAACACGTATTATACAATAATATACCTCAAGTACTCAAATGTGGGTCTACTATCCATATATTCTAAACATCATCTGAAGGAGTAAATAAGCGAAGATATCTAGACTTTGTATCTTCTTTAGCTTCCCACGCCTTCTCCTAATATTACGGTTCCACCATAACACTTTCACTGAAGCTATATCATGATTCTACAATATTCTAATCTGGTGGTCTACTATCACAACTGGACTTCTTCATAAGATAATTCCTCTAAAATTTGAACAACTATCATTAGTAATATTTGTGTTTGATAGCTGATACACTTCTGTAACGTAGAAGCATGAAAGACTAGGTGTACTGCCTCTAACATTGAAGGTAACTCTAGCTGGTAAGTAACTCTTCATATCCATTATAGAATATGGAAAGGTCCAACATATCTAGGGCTCAGCTTTCCCTTTCTTCCAAATTGTATAACGCCTTTCATTGATCAAACCTTCAAAGATTCCTAATAGTTAGCATTGAACTTTATGTCCCATCACCTAACATCTGAATATGATTTATGGTGGCTCTGAGCTGTCAATAATGGTTCTTTGATCAACTTAACCTTTTCCACAGCCTGCTGCAATGTCAGGTCCAAGAAACCCTAACTCGTGACCCTCAAACTAACCAAGAAGGGATCAACATTTTTGCCCATATAAAGCCTTGTACGGTGTCATCCAATTCTTGAATAACTCATGTTATAATAAGAAAACTCAATAAGTGACAAGTGATCTTCCTAGTTCCCTCTGAAATCTAGCACACATGACCGAATATATCTTTGAGCATCTAGATTGTACGTTTTACTTGGCCATCAATCTAATAATGAAAAGTTGTACTAAGATTAACCCAAGTCCCCAAACCTTTTCGAAAGGATCTCCGTAAATGTGTTGTAAATTGTGCGCCTCTATCTGAAATAATTGATACTAGGACACCATGCATAAAGTCTGACTATCTCTCTAATGAACAACCCAACATAATCTTTAGCTAAGAATATAGCACTGACTGGCAAGAAATAGGCTGAATTTGTCAGCCTATTTATAATCACCTAGATAAAATCAAACTTCCATCACAAACAAGGCAAACCAGTGAAAAAATCCATATTTATTACCTCTCACTTCCATAATAGAATCGCTCTCTCCTGAATTAGCCCATTGGGTTTCTAATGCTCTACCTTTACCTGCTGACTATTTCAGCATTGTTCCATGAATCTTTCTATGTCCCTCTTCATGCCCAACCACCAATAAATCTCCTTATTATCATGATACATTTTGGTGAATCCTAGGTGAATAAAGTAACGAGAATGGTGTGCCTCTTCCATAACCTACTATCAAAGACTGGCAACATCCAAAACACATAACTGATCTTTGAATATGAAGACTCTATCTCCTGCTGTATCAAGCCTAAAGACTCCAGCTGATGTACCTTGCCTTTGAGAAACTCTAAGTTGGGATCCTCGTATTGTTGTGCCTTCACCCCACAACGAGAGATGATATGGTTGTGTCATGAACTTTGACCCCAGTGTCATTGGAGTCTAATAATCTAACCATCCCCCTAAACTAGATATCTAATGGAGCTCTTGGGCTATGTCCCACTTCTCAACTCCAAAATATGATAGACTTCCCATAGATTTACGACTGAGGCAATTCACTACTATATTGGCTTTCCCTGAGTAATATAAGATATCCACATCATAGTCTTTCAGCTATTCAAGCCATCGGTGCTATCGCATATTCAACTCTTTCAGTCTAAAAATATAATGGAGGATCTTATGATCTGTATAAGTATCAACATGAACTACATACAAGTAATGCCTCCAAATATTTAGGGCATGAATAAATGTAGCCAACTCTAAATTGTTGGTCAGGTAGTTCTTCTCATTCTTGTTTAACTGTCTAGAAGCATAAGAAGTTACCTTTTTGTGTTGCATCAGAACATAAACCATCCTAACACTTGATGCATCATAATACATTGCATAGCACTCTAGACCCTCTGGTAAGGTCAGAACTAGTGCTGAAGTCAATTTATCTCTTATCTCTTTGAAACTCTACTTGCAGGCTGTAGTCCCCTAAAACTTATCTGCTTTCTGAGTTAGCTTGTCAAGGGTGTTGAAAGTGAAGAAAGTCCTTCCCCAAAACTTTTGTAATACCCTATTAACCGTAAAAAGCTACGAACTTCAATCGGGATCATAGGTCTAGGACAAGTCTTCACAGCCTCAATATTCTGTAAATGAACCTGGATACCAGCATATGATACAATATTGCCCAAAAAGGCCATATAATGCAACCAAAAATTATACTTTGAGAGCTTAGCGTGCAACCTCTAATCCATAAGTACCTAAAGCACTGCTGGGATGTGGTTTCTTTGCTTAGTATTTGAACAAGATATACCAAAATATCATCAACAAACATAATGACAACAAGTCTAAAAATGGTCTGTATATACTATTCATCAGGTCCACAAATACTGCTGGGGTGTTTGCCAACCCAAAAGACATCACACGAAACACAAAATTTCCATATGTAGTCCTAAAGGCTATCTTCGCAATATCATTCTCCTGAACTCGTACCTCGTGGTACCCTGAATGTGAATCAATCTTAGAGAAATATCCGGCATCCTGTAGCTGGTCAAGAAAACCCATCAATCTTTTATAGTGGATATTTGTCCTTTATAGTTACCTTATTCAATTTTTGGTAGTCTATACACTTTTGTTGTGATGACCCTTCTGGTCATCTTTGCATTTATGTATTCATTGTACTATCAGAGCTTTCCTGTAGTGACCCCAAGTCATTTATAGCTTGCTGGGACCGATAGTTTGGTGCCCTGGTCGTTAGTTTTGTTGTTTTGGCCGTTTGCCTATTTTTAGAGCCTTAAAATAGAATATCATTGACTTTAGTCAACATTCTTAGCTAACGTGCTCAGAATTGAATTTCGACAGTTCCGTTACCTCTGAAACATTGAGTTTGGTCTAGCTGGACCTTTAGTCAAGGCATGAGAACTTCCGGTATGGGTTTTGTGTTGCCTTTTCAATTTTCAGGCCATTTGGAGGTGAAAGTGTAACTTTGGTCAGCTTTCGATGATCAGAGCGTCAGATTCAAAATACGACAATTCCATCAGCTCCGGAATGTTGAGTTTAGGTTGGGTAAATTGTTAGTTTTGGTTTTGGGTGAGTCGGGCTCATTTTGGGTGTTTGGTTCTGTGGTGGTTAGTGTTGACTTGGGTCAATATTTTTCCAAAATAACCTGGTATGGATGTTTCGTCAATTCCATTGAGTCCGGAATTTTGTTTCCACTCATTTAGCATTATTGGTTTTTGAATATCGATTTTCGATTATGCTCGGAATGCGCCATTGAGTTTTCAAAAAGTTACAGATTTATGTTGTTATAGGTGCAGGTCTCAGGCCTTAATCACGATTACGAGCCTCCTCCTATGCGACCGCAATGAAGCACCTGGTGCCTTGTTCTTTGCGATCGCGTGATCGCCTGTTGCGACCACGGTAAAAGCTTTACTCTATTATTCATTCGCGAACGTGTGGCTAGTCCTCACGATCGCGATGGTCTAGCCAGCGTGGTCCTCGCGACCACGAGGAGTCCCTTTGCGATCGCGATGAAGTACCCCTAGGCAGTATATAACTTTTCCATTTCATTTTTTCCAGACCTCTTTGTTTATTTCTTTCAACTCCTAACACAAATACACTCTCTCCAACTTGCTCTAATCACTTCAACCTTGGGGAATTTATTGTTCCCTCGATAATTCTTGCTCCCTTGGAGTTTTGGTAAGTCCTCATCATCCCCAAGTGTTTTCCTCCATTGTTAAAGACCCCCTGATTATTGTTATTCCTCTAAGCTTAGTAATTTCTTGAAGAATCTGCTCTCCAGGGATTTTGCATGCTCCGTGGGGTTCATTAATTCCATTCCTTGGTGCATTTTCTCGTTGCGGTAAGTGTTCCAATTTTCATTCCTTAAATTCCATTATTGGGTTTCTTAACTTTAGGGGTTGTTTTAGCTCATATTTATTGCTGCACTCCCATGGTCTTGGTGATCATAATGTGAGTTTTCATTTTCGGTCTCGAGTTGCGAGGCCCATGGGCCTGCTGATGACCCGAATTTTGGCCCGGCTATTCCTATAGCGTTACGGGTATCCTTAGACTCATTATAATGCTTTATTTATGTTTATGATAGTTTGATCATCGTTCGAGGTCTCTCAGAGTGATTCAGGCTTGGATATCATTGTCCCAACAGCTTGTCATCGGACGACAGGTAGATTACGGTTTAAACCATTTAGAATTAGCATATATAGGATAAAATTATACTAATGGGCATCCTTGGGTTGGGTTTACTAGGTTGGTACCACAGACCTTGACCGCTTATTCATGTCCAGTTACTTTTCTTCATCCGATGTGTGTAGTATTTATTTTATACGCTCTATTCACCCTTGTGTCCTTTCATAGACTCTGGAACATAGTTGGCGGGATATTGGGAATGTCCGTGAGTCTCGGACATTGATATTACTGTTATAGAGCTGGTTATCTGTGTTGTAGAATGATTGGAGCCTATGCATGGTCGATAGGTTGATTGTGAGTCGTTGGGCTATTGATTATGATTGAGCATGCCATCATCATGCATATAAAAGGATTTGGGAACCTATCCTCTTCGTGTCTTTCCTCAATTTGATTGTGTCTTTCCTCAATTCTTTTTGCTTATCTAGTATTTCCTTCAGCATATCAATGAGATGAGCCTCATGATTCACATCCTCCACTTCATTACCCCTGCCAATATCACAAACAACAGAAGAATCATAATAGGGGCTCCGAGAAGGGGAATAAGAGTGATGACAACCATTCGAATGACCATCTTAACCACCACATATAAGATATATATTAAATTCAAAAGATTGGGTTGGTGCGCACCACCCACCCTCTGGATTATAATGGCAACTTATATCCAGGTGGGGTCCTCCACAGTACTAACAAGGATTACCAATATATGGATAGTACTCATCATTCAACTAATATTTATCCCTAAATGTCATATTAAGAAGAGTAGTAGAAAAAAAAACTATCTATAAAAGAAAATAAAATATATACAAAAACTTAAATAAATAAATAAAAAAAGTCTAATATAGATAAAGAATTAATTTCTAAGTCCCCGGCAACAGTGCCAAAAACTTATTACGTCCTAACGCACATGCAAGTGTACACGGTCGTACAAGTAATATAGAATAGTAAGTCTAGATATCGTACCCATAGGGACTATTTAATTAACTATTCACTAAATTAAACTAGTTCTAATTATTTATTCAAGAAGTAAATCTCAAAAGATTATTTATTAACCAAAGTAAAAAGAAGAAGTTAACTAATGAACAATTAACCAAACAAAGAGGAGGTTTTTACGTAATAAATATAATGAAATCGATCTAAGTGTGATGACCCTTCCGGTCATCTTTGTGTTTTCACATTTATTGAACTGTTAGAGCCTTCCTATAGAGGCCTCAATTCATTTATGGCTTGCTAGGACCGGTGGTTCGGTGCCCTGGCCGTTCGTTTGGTCGTTTTGACCTTTTGCCTATTTTAGAGCTTAAACTTAGAATATCATTGACTTTGGTCAATATTCTTAGCTAACTTGCTCGAAATTGAATTTTGACAGTTCCTTTAGCTCCAGAGCGATGAGTTTGGTCTAGTTGGACCTTTAGTTGAGGCTTGAGAACTTCCGATGTGGGTTCTGTGTGGTTTTCTCAGTTTTTAGGCCATTTGGAGTTGAAAGTGCAACTTTGGATGATTTTTGATGATCGGAGTGTCAGATTCAAAATCTGACGATTCCATCATCTTCGAAATATCGAGTTTGGGCTAGGAAGGTGGTTGGTTTGGATTTTGGGTGAGCCGAACTCATTTTAAGCCCTTGAGTTCCTTTTCGTTAGTGTTGACTTGGGTCAGCATTTCTCCGAAAGATATCATATGGGAGTTTTGTTAGTTTTGTTGAGTCTGTAACGTTGTTTCCACTTTGTTAGAACTATTAGTTTTTGAATATTGGTTTTTGATTGTGCCCGAAACACCCCGTGGAATGTTAGAGAAATTGTAGAAAAATAGTTGCAGGCCAGCCTTCAGCGCAAGCGCGATCGCCCCTCAGCGCCTTCCAGCCTTCAGAGCGATCGCGTTCTCCCAGTGCAATAGCATCGAGGCGCCTACCTCCCTTCAGCGCTGTTGGTGCTGGCCTAGCGCCGATGGGGCTGGCCATTTTCCTGAAGCTATAGATAGCTGAAAGTCCATTTTTTCAGCCATTGCAGCTCATTGTTTCTCACTCTAAACTCAATTTCCTCTCTCCCAAATTGCTCCATATTAATCCTAAGCCTTGGGGGAGTTGATTGTTTGTGGATTTTCCGCGCTTCAACGTTGCTTGGTAAGCTCCTTCTTCTCTTGAAATTTTTAAATCCTCCATTGATGCTGTCATCCCAAGCTTGGGATTTTGTTGTAGTGGCTGCCTTACATCTTGTGCATGCTCGTTGGGGTGGTGAATTCTTCGTGTTGGCTGAAATTCCGACATTGTGGTAATCATTTCTTGCCCAATTTCTATTTTATTTTCTGGAATTCCACTCCTTAAACCCCAACCTTTGCGGGTTGTTTTGATGACCTTTTCCTTGGCCATTTGTGCTCAAATTTGGAGCATGCCTCCTTGGCATCATTGGGGTAGTTATGGTTCTTTTTATTTTGGGTTTCGGGTTGTGGGCCTTGCAGGACCGCTTTTGACCCGGATATGGATCCGGCTACAATTGTAGCAATATGGGTATCGTTGGACTCGTCTTAACTTTTTATCCGTGAATTTGATAGTTTGATTCTCGTTTGGAGCTTCTCGGAGCAGCTCGCCCTCGGACATTGTCGTTCTCGGAGCTTGTCATCGGACGATAGGTAGGTTACGTCTTAACTCCCTAGACTTCACATATATTGGGTAAAATTGTACTAGTTGGAATCCTTGGGTTGGGTTATTAGGTTGTTACCACAGACCCTGACCACTTTTCCATGATCCATTCTATTCTTTCCTCCGTTGCGTGTAGTATTCTCGTTAATTGATATTATTACCCTTGAGGTCCTGTGAGGCCTTGTTGACTCTGGAACATAGACGGTGGGATCATTGGGAATGTCCACGAGTTCCAGACATAGAATTATCCTGCTAGGCTGGTTATGCTTGCTGAGTAACGTATGACACTGGGCAGGGCCGATAGGTTGATTGTGAGCTGCGGGGCGGCTATTATGTGTTTGATCATTCCATTTCCATTCATATAGAGAGGTTTTCCCACGTTTTACTACGGTTTGGCTTCGGGTCTTTTGGAACTATTTTCTAAACTTTGTATGGCCCGATGGCCCCATTTTCGATGAAAATGATTGGGAAATGGTTTTGACTTGTCTTGTGGATCTTCTTGGGGTAAGGAAAGTTTTAAAAGGCATTTTTATCTATAGTTCCACTCCTGTCCCTGCACCTCCAACACCAGCTAGGGGTTGGGGTGGTCGTAAAGACAAGGCTAGAGGTCGTCCCAGAGCAGCAGCGCCCGCTAGGGCCGCCAGGGTTGATATAGAGCCAGAGTATGACTATGAGCCAGAGTTAGCTCCAGAGCATCAGCATGTTGTCCCGGGGATGGCTTAGGTACCACCAGCTCCAGTGACAGTTCCAGCATCGATTTTTATGCCAGCTTCAGCCCTACCTAAGTCTTCAGATATTGGGAGTTTACTTGTTCAGCTCTTGGGTATGATTGGGGAGCGTCTTTCTGAGGAAGCATAGACATCCACTCAAGGGGCAGCCCTGGGTGTTCAGAGTTCAGGAGAGCAGCCTGTTACTGCGGCTCCCTGTGCTGAGGTTGTTCTAGTCCCATCAGTTTTCCAGTCACTTGCTCCCCGCCCCGCCATGACAGATGGCGAGAAGAAGGCCTTCGGTAGGTTTCTGAGATTGGCACCGCCAAGATTTGCTGGTACACAGGGGCAGGACCCCCACGATTTTATCACCACCTATGAGGAGATGTTGCATCACTTAGGGTTATTAGAGACTCACGGGGTTGGCTATACTTCATATCAGTTGAAGGGTCCAGCAAGGGTATGGTGGAGAGCACAGGTTGTTCTTAGGCCTTCTACATCACCTCTCTTGACCTGGTACGAGTTCTATGAGACCTTTATGGCCAAGTTCCTGCCACAGTGCGACAGAGAGCATCGAAGGGAGGAGTTCATTAGACTTTCCCATGATTCTATGACTGTCTCAAATTACGAGACCCATTTCCATCAACTTGCTACATTTGGGTCTATGATTATGCCTACTAAGGCCGACAGGGTTCATAGGTTTATTTGGGGGCTGCAGAGAGAGTTCAGAGAGCCTGCAGAGATACTAGTTTCTAGCGGTCGGTCATTTCAGGCTATTACGGACTATGCCCATACAGTTGATGATTCCCGTCGTTATGACATCGGGGCCAAGGATAAGAGGCCCTAATATTAGGAGGGTTACAGTGGTTCTAGGCATGGTGGTAGAGGTTTCGTCCAGTGGGGCTGAGGTAATCAGCCACAACAGCATCAGGGTCAGTCTAGTCGACCAGTTTAGGCTTCACTTCAGGCATAGGGTTCTTAGTTTGAGCAGGGTCAGAGCAGTCAGCATAGTCACAGCGGTCAGTCTACGGGGGGTACTGCTTCTGGGGCATCAGGCCAAGGTGGCCATACAGGTTCAGTGGGTCTGTGCTATAAGTGTGGTGTTAGTGGTGATTTTGCTAGAGATTGCCCCCAGCAGCGTACAACCTATTATGAGTGTGGAGTTGGTGGCCATTATGCTAGACATTGCCCCCAACAGGGTGCAGTTCGTCCTTTTCGCTCTGTTTAGCCACCGGCTCGGGGAGGCGGTGGTGCTCCACATGGCAGAGTAGGTGGTAGGGATGGAGGTTGAGCAAGTGGAGGTCGTTATCAGTTTTGTACATTCTCGAGGAGACCAGAGGAAGAGGCTTCGGATGCTGTGATCAGCCAGCTTATGCTTTATTTGATCCTGGATCCACTTGTTCATATATATCTGCCTACTTTCTTCCTTGTTTGGGGTTGGCTAGTGAGCCATTATCTGTGCTTGTTTCTGTTTCGACCCCAGTAGGAGATTCTTTAGTAGTGGATCGGATTGTGAGATCCTGTGTGATATTTGTTGGTGATTTGGATACTTGGGCTGACTTGATGATACTTGATATGTTAGACTCTGATGTGATAGTAGGCATAGACTGGTTATCCCCTCACTGTGTAGTTTTTTATTGTTATGCCAAGACTGTTACCATAGCTGTGCCCGGTGTGTCCCCAATTGTGTGGCAGGGTTCTGTTAGCCATGCACCGTCTGGGATCATCTCTTGTATTCGAGCTAGGAAGTTGATTTCCAGTGGGTGTGTAACTTATCTAGCATATGTTCGAGATGCTAGTGTTGATCCTATGTCTCCTAAGTTTGTTCTTGTGGTTAGAGACTTCCTAGATGTGTTTCCTACCGACCTGCCAGGCCTTCCACCTGAGAGGGATATTGATTTTTCCATTGAGTTAGAGCCAGGCACCAGGACCATTTCTATCCCTCCCTACCGTATGGCCCCTACCTAGTTGAGAGAGCTTAAGGAGCAGCTCCAGGATTTGTTAGCTAAGGGGTTCATTAGACCGAGTGTGTCGCCTTTGGTGTGCTCCTGTTCTCTTCGTGAATAAGAAGTATGGGTCGATGCGGATGTGTATTGCTTACCGACAGTTGAATAAGGTGGCAGTGAAGAATAGGTATCCGATGCCAAGGATTGATTACCCGTTTGATCAACTTCAGGGTTCTGCCGTGTTTTCAAAGATTGATTTGAGGTCTGGCTATCATCAGTTGAGGATTAGGGAGGAGGACATCCCTAAGACAACATTCAGGACACGTATGGCCATTATGAGTTCCTGGTGATGTCTTTTGGGTTGACTAATGCCCTTGCAGCCTTCATAGACTTGATGCACAGGGTGCTTAGCCCATACTTGGATATGTTCGTGATAGTCTTCATTGATGACATCCTGGTATACTCGAGGAGTAGAGATGAGCATGAGCAGCACTTGAGGACTGTACTTCAGACTTTAAGAGCTCACCGGCTTTATGCCAAATTCTCAAAGTGTGAGTTTTGGCTTGATTCAGTTGCATTCCTAAGACACGTGATGTCTAAGGATAGGATTAGAGTGGATCTGGGTAAGATTGTTGTGGTTCGTGATTGGCCTAGACCTACCACTCCTACTGAGGTATGTAGCTTTGTTGGGCTAGCTGGGTACTATAGGTGGTTTATTGAGGGATTTTCTTCCATAGCAGCACCCTTGACTATGTTGACTAGGAAGGATGTTCCATTCCAGTGGTTTGATCAGTGTTGGGATAGCTTCATGAGGCTTAAGGCATTATTGACTTCAGCTTCAGTGCTGACTTTGCTGGTTGAGGGTCAGGGTTTCTCCGTGTATTGTGATGCTTCAGGGGTCAGTCTTAGTTGTGTGTTGATACAGCAGGGTGGAGTTGATAGCATACGCGTCGAGGCAGCTGAAGGTTCACGAGCGCAACTACCCCACTCACGACTTAGAGTTGGCGGCGGTAGTCTTCGCGCTCAAGATCTGGAGGCACTATCTATATGGAGTTCATTGTGAGATATTCACCGACCATCATAGTCTTCAGTACATTATGAGTCAGCGCAAGCTAAACTCGAGGCAGAGGAGATGGGTTGAGTTGCTGAAGGACTATGATTTCACTATTTTATACCATCCGAGCAAGGCAAACGTGGTGGCGGATGCCTTGAGTCGAAAGGCGGTAAGTATGGGCAGTCTAGCTTTACTTTCAATTTATGAGCGACTGTTGGACTTAGACATACAGTCCTTGGCTAACCGTTTGGTCAGTCTTGACTTATCAGATCCCAGCAGAGTTCTGGCCAGTGTTGAGGTTCTCTCTACTCTAGTTGATCAGATTCAGAGCCGGCAGTTTGAGGATCAGAGTTTGTGTGACCTTCATAACCAGGTAGTTTGGGGTGAGGCCAGCTGGGCTACTTTGGGTTTTGATGGTATTCTGAGGTTTGAGGGTCGACTTTATGTTCCGAGAGTTAGCGATTTGATACAGTTGATACTCCGTGAGGCACATTGTTCCAGATACTCCATTCATCCTGGCACAGTGAAGATCTATAGAGATCTGAGGCAGCTTTACTGTTGGGGTGGTATGAAGCGAGACGTTGTAGGGTTTGTATGTCGGTGCTTGAACTATCAGCAGGTAATGTTCAAGCACATCAGACCGGGTGGCTTGATGCAGCGACTTCCCATTCCTGAGTGGAAGTGGGAAGGTATTACCATGGACTTTGTTGTTGTTTGCCTCGTACTACTCGGAGGTTTGATTCCATTTGGGTGATCGTGGATAGGCTAACCAAGTCACCGCATTTCTTGCCAGTTCAGACTTCCTATGGGGAAGAGAGGTTAGCTCAGATCTACATTCATGAGATTGCACGATTGCATGGGGTCCCAGCTTCTATCATTTCAGACCGCGACACTCAGTTCACATCTCAGTTCTGGAGGGCTATACAGAGGGATTTGGGTACAAAGGTTCATCTTAGTATTGCGTTCCAACCTCAGACAGTGGCCAGTCCAAGAGGACCATTCAGGTCCTGGAAGACATGCTTCAGGCCTGTGTACTTGACTGTGGAGGTTCATGGGATCAGTTTGTTCCTTTGGCTGAGTGTGCATATAATAATAGCTTTCATTCGAGCATTGGCATGGCACCTTTCAAGTCTTTATAGGGTAGGCATTGCAGATCGCCCATTTGTTGGTTTGATGGGTTAGAGTCTAGACCGCAGAGTACGTATTTGCTTAGATATTCCTTAGACCGAGTTTGTTTGATCCAGGATAGACTTAGAGCGACCCAGAGTAGGCAGAAGAGCTACGCTGATCATAGACTTCGTGCCTTGGTGTTCAGTGTTGGTGACTTGGTTTTCCTCTGTGTATCGCCCGTGAAGGGCGTGATGATATTTGGTCGGAGGGGCAAGCTTAGTCCCAGGTTCATTAGGCCCTTTGAGATTCTGCAGAAGGTTGGTATTATTGCCTACATGTTAGCCTTCCCTCTGATATTTTAAGTTATTCACCCAGTGTTTCATGTCTCGATGTTGTACTGGTATGTACCAGATGAGTATCATGTGTTGCATTGGGATTTGGTCCAGTTGGATGAGAGTTATTATTTGTTGAGGAGCCGATAGCTATTTTGGCCAGAGATATCAGGAGGTTGAGATCTAGGGAGATTCCGGTTGTGAAAGTTCAGTGGAGGCACTGTCCGGTCGAGGATGCTACTTGGGAGACCGAGAGTCAGCTGCGTGCTCAGTATCCACAGTTGTTCGAGCCTTCAGGTACTCCCTTCCTCTTGACTTTCAGGGATGGGAGTCTTTTTAGTAGTGGATGTTATGATGACCCTTCCGGTCATATTTGCATTTTTGCAGTTATTGCACTGTTAGAGCCGTCCTATAGTGGCCTCAAGTCATTTATGGCTTGCTGGGACCGGTGGTTCGGTGCCCTGGCCGTTTGTTTGGTCGTTTTGACCGTTTGCCTGTTCTAGAGCTTAAACTTAGAATATCATTTACTTTGGTCAACATTCTTAGCTAACGTGCTCAGAATTGAATTATGACAGTTCCATTAGCTCCGGAGCGATGAGTTTGGTCTAGTTGGACCTTTAGTTAAGGTCTGAGAACTTCCGGTGTGGGTTTTATCTGGTTTCCCTAGTTTTTAGGCGATTTGGAGTAGAAGGTGCTACTTTGGGTGATTTTCGATGATCGGAGTGTCAGATTCAAAATTTGACGATTCCACAGCTCCGGAATGTTGAGTTTGGGCTAAGAAGGTGGTTGGTTTGGGTTCCGGGTGAGCCAGACTCATTTTGAGCCCTTGAGTTCATTTCTCTAGGATTGTAACCTTTCGTTAGTTAGTAGGCCTTGGAATTCTCGATGCGGGTAGAATACTTGGTGGTCATAATTGACGTGATCGTCCATCTATGCTATTATTATGTGGTTGTTTTCTTCATAGCATATGAAAAGCTTAGTTTAAACCACTATTTTTTGTTTCAGAAATGGATTTTAGAGAACATATTGGTACTTTGGATTTTTTTATGAAAAGTTTGATATATTTTATAAAATACTGATTTGAGATAAACTTGCATGCCTTAGGCAAAGTGTTCTGGGTAGTTTTTATCGATTTTTAAACTTGCATGCCTGAGAAACAATGTTCCAAGTGGTTTTTATCGATTTTTAAATGCCTTCGCAATCTATGGTTGGAGAAGTAGTATACGGTATTATTGGCACTTGGCACCAATCATATGGCATATCAGGGTACGATTCCACCTGCATTACCCCCATTAGGTTGATTGTTAGTCACTATTGTTTGTCTTTTTCATTCTCTAGACTTATGGAGGATTCGGTTGGATCTATTGATTGTTGCTTGTACCTACGAGCTTATGAGGGCCCGGTTAGGTTTATTTGTTGATGATTATACCTTCTGGGCTTATGGGGGTTCGGTTAGGTTGTAGTTAGATATTTACTTTATAATTTCTGAGTTTTTACTTATGCTCACCTCAATTGCTTAATTTGTCCAGATACTCTCTTTTACCTTGTAATCATGGTCCCATTATTTATTATTATTATCTTTACCCGCATCCCGAGGGTTTACGAGATCTTCAGGTTAGTTTCGGTTATGATTACCTATAATTATAGTTACCCTTGTTATGACTAGAACTCTAGGTTACCCCCGTCAGTGGGTTTATTTTATGATGTGACTTATTAACCTATTTTCCCTATGCTTTGCAGATTACTTACTTATGCTTTTCATTTTTACCTAGATGTTACATGTATCTTTTTTCTGATCCTTCTTGCCTTACCTTTAGCTTATATTCGCATGTTATTATATTTGTATCTTATTTGAGCTCAATTGGCCTATGATACCTACTGGGTACCGCGTGATTTGGTACTCATGCTATACTTCTGCATCTTTTTCTGCTGCAGATCTTAGTGTGGGTTATCGTTGTTGACGTTATCCTCGAGCGATATTGATGATCGGAGATACATGGTGAGCTCTGAGCGACCGGAGTTGACCCATCTCCTTCTGATTTTGGACTAGTCTTACTTTGCTTTTCAGAGACAGTTCTGTGAATATAGTATCTATTTAGTACTTCGTATTTTATAGTAGTTCTTGTACATACTGATACCAGGTCTTGCAGATGTCGTGTATTCTTGTGCTCCCTTCCCTCTCTTTTATTAATGTTTTCCTTCTGCCTATGTTCTTGATTAAATAATATTCTTTTGTTTTCTTCTTGTTCTCTTATTAGCCCGTTACCTGTCGTTCCGGGCTAAGGGTTTGGCTTACCTACTGGTGGATTATAGTATGTGTCATCACAATCTGAGAAATTGAGTCGTGACATTAAATGTGATAACAATTTTTTTTTCTTACAACAAATATATTGAACCTCCTTAAATTTTCGTTTGCTTATTCTTTTTTGTTAAAAATTCTGAATATCACTGATTACACTTTTAAAAAATATTATATTGACAAATATTAGGATATGTTTACATTTTTTTTAAATGATAAGAATAACGAAGTTGGCTCTTACAGTAATATAATATTAATACTCCAATAAAAGAAAAAGAAGGATTCAATGAGAGGTCAAGACAATTATATATATATATATATATATATATATATATATATTATTTTATCATTTTTTCTTTTTATTTAAACCAAATTTAATTCATCTCTATAAAAAGAATAAAAAAATATTCTTTTTGTTTCTTAGTGTTTTGGTTTTAAATAAAATTATGTTAGCATATTTTGATGAAAAAATCAATTAAATAGGTAGAGTGACTTTGCAAGTAAAATATTTATAGGTGAATGACTTTTGGAGTAAAATCAAAGTTGAGTGACTTTCTTAGAGAAGAGTTCTTAGTTGAGTGACTTTTGAAGTAAAAATTAAAATTGAATGACTTTCTGAGTAAAAACTCCTTAGTTGAGTGATCATCGAAGATATTAACTCTATATTTTACTAAAAAGTTAATTTCATTTTCAAATGACTTAGTTTTTTCTTTCAAAAAAAGAATAAGTAGAATCACATTTAGTGATCCACTAGCTAGACATTGGATTCGGCAAATTGGAAGTAAATGATCAGATAACAAAGGATTACTTCATTGAAACAAACTATTCTTCATTTGACTAAGAAAAACCACACATGTATGCAACTATCATAAGAAGAACCGGTATATGCTTTTTTAACAAATAAATGTCGAACATTACATTCTTACTCAACAGTTTTCTTAGGCATACCTATTAATTTTCTTAAAGTAGTCTACAATATATAGTTGGTGCAAGCTTGCAAGCATTATGGGGATCATAAAAATCTGTTATGGGTTGCTTATCCATATCCAATATGAGTGGTGATACTCATTTAATTATTGTTTTCTTCGTCTGAAAATGATCCTTTAGTGGAGCCCTTAATACCTACCTATCCATATCATATATATAATATTGTCATGTTAGCCTGTCGAGCAATACAATTAGCTCTTCATATTCTAGCTCCATTATAATTATTATTTCAAGTTCCATAAGCAACTGCAACTCCTTTCCACCTCATAATTAAGGCTAGCTTACACTTTTTGCTTGACCATAACAGTTGTTTAATTATATAGCACACAATTATATGTTTCTTTTTTGTTAACTAGACGAAAACACAAGCAAGTTAGTTTAGTTTGTATGGTTTCCTCTTCATAAATCATTGCTTAGGGTGTGTTCAGTATGGAGTAAAATGTATCTCATGGGAAAATATTTTAGGGGAAATAAGTGGTTTTCTACTTATTTTTTTGTGTTTGATAAGTAACTAAGCAGAAGGTTGCTAAGTCAGATGTCTGGTGAACACAAAAATATTATACTAAAATCATTTATATATATTTAACACAAAACAAAGATAATGAATAGATTTAGGGTGATGGGTGCAAGAGGGAGGATAGGGGGTGGGTGGGTTGAGGGTGGTGGGTGGGGTCAGGGCGGGGGTGGAGTTGGGGTACAAAATTTAGTTTTTTTTTTTAACTAAAAGTAATTTTTTTTAATTTTTTTTTAAAAAATATTGTGGGGTGGGGCAGGGGTAAAAAAATTGTAAGCGGTGTGGGTGGGTGTTTGGGGGTGGGGTGGGAGGCATTGGGGATGGGGGTGTTTGGGTTAAAAAAATTATGGGGGTGGGGTGGGTGGGGTGGTGGGTGTGGTGGTGGAGGGTGTGTAGAATTGGAGGTTGGAATGGGTGGTGGTTGTGAGAGTGAAAAGAGACAATACCACTTGTTTTTTCTACTTTTGTTACGGAAATCATTTTTCTTATTTTCAAGGAGCTTATTTTCCTAAAAAAAAAATTAAATTTTGAACCAAACAAACATGAGAAAATTATTTTCCTTCATATTGAACACAACCTTAGTTTGTATTGTCAAATTAGGTTTTGGGCTTAACTCACACCAAAAAGTTAGCTCAGAAGAAGAAGGGTTGCTCAAGTATTATAAGGTATCAGGAATCCTTTCATTCATGATGTGGAACACTCCTTTCATATATATACTAGTTTAGTGTACATGCGTTGAACGTGTGTAATTCGCCAAGCAATAAATATATAAAAATTATTAAAGATAATAATTAACATTAAAATAAATATAACATTAATAAGTAAATATTATTACATAACTTCTGAAGATGCAAATATTATGAATTTCGATAAGGACTTTAATTAATTTATGATAGATTAAACTCGATTTATAATGAATAACATACTTGATCTACCTTCAAACTAAAGTAGTAAGACCCAAATTTAAAGAGTCGACTATAATCCTAAACTTATTGGTTCATCATTGAAATAAAAGCTTTGCAAATCAAGAATCAACACTTAATTATAACCTTATATTTCAAACTCAACTAATAAGTTTTAACTAAAGATTCAAGAGATAAGACATAAGTACCACCCTAATCTATGACCGAAATCGCAGAGACATACCTAAACTTTACATAGGTCCTATTCTCCCCCCCTCCCTCCCCCCCCCCCCGAACTCTTTTGAAATGTAATTATTTACACCTGAAAACTAGATAATCAAATTTCTTGCACAGGGTATTGTTGTAATGACCCTTACGGTTATCTCCACGTATACGTTTTTCTCGAACCGTTAGAGCTTGTTTGTAGCGGCCCCAAGTCACTTAAGGCTCGTCAGGACCGGTATTTCGGTGTTGGGTCCATTTGGTTGGTCGCATTATAAGTTTTGAAGCCAAGCAAGTCGGCAAAAGTTATCGTAAGTTCTTTAACAAATTTCCTGAACTTTGGGTAAAATGTCTCAGGGCTTTTCTCTCAATATATAAAGAGTTAGAAGTCCTCCGAAATACCCAATCTAAGGTCTACGAGTCTAGTTTCCAACGCACAAAACCTCACGTCCAACTGATCGCGGAGTAAAAAGATATGACTGTTTTACCGCGGACTGTCTGGCAGAAAATGGGTTGCGAACCGGGTCGGGTTAAATTCGATTTAAGCCTCAACTTCACGTTTTAAAACGCCATTTCAGTTCCAAAACAATGATAAAACATAAGGGAGGATCCCGAGAGAATTCTTGAGTATCAAAATCGTGCGTTGGTGAATTACGAGCCTAAGCTTAAGAATTTTATTAGCATCGCGCGTGTATTTGAGAATATTTTATTTAAAAGTTGAATTTGGTAAAAATTATATTATTATTGCCTTTTCAAAATTTTTTAAAGGTTTATGAAAAATATTTTGTTACGATATAATTGTATATGTATTTATTTTATAAGGTTTTTATACATTATAATATTTTAACGGAGATAGTAAAGTTAGTTGTGTTGAAATTTATTATTATAATATAGTAGGTTTTATTCGAAATAATTTTCTAATGATTATGGTATATTCAAAAATTATATTTATTATACCACGAACTTACGCAATACCCGAGTATATAAATAACGGGATAAGAATATTGTTTTGTTGCCTTATAATTGTCACCTCCACTCCACGTGTAGGTGGAGGGAGTGGCCAGCAAGCACTAATAGTGAATGGTGGCATCATTTGGAATTGGCAGCATTAATTAACCATTGTCTTAACCTTTACAAGTGACATTAACATGGAACTTCAGCAAACATTTAATTCCTTTGCTCCTCATATCTATACGGTATATAGATCTTAGGCATAGAGGTGCATATCTGCACGTTTAATAAAAAGGGGAATTAATTATCTACGTCAAGTTATTCCATCCCAGATCCGATTTCGATTTAGTTTTGGATTTTCTCGGAGTGGTTCGAGCTTGGACATCGTTGTTCTAGCAGCTTGTCGTTGGGCGACAGGTAGATTACGGTTTATTTTCCCTAGACTCCGCATATATAGAATAAAATTATATTAATGGGCATCCTTGGGTTGGTTTATTAGGTTGGCACCACAGACCTCGACCGCTTTATTCATGTCCGCCTACTTTTGTTCCTCCGTTGCTTGTAGTATTCGCCGATATATTTTATTTACCCTTGTGGTCCTGTGAGGCCTTGTTGACTCTGGAACATAGAAGGTGGGATTTTGGGAATGTCCGCGAGTCCCGGGCATAGAATTATCCTTCTAGGCTGGTTATGCTTGCTGAGTAGTTGTGGGCCTATGCATGGTCGATAGTTTGATTGTGAGCTGCTGGGCAGCTATTTTGTGTGATCATACCATTTCCATGCATATAAAGAGGTTTTATCCATATTTTACTATGATTTTGGCTTCGGGCCTACTGGCACTATTTTCTAAACCTTGCATGGCCCCGGGGGCCTGTTTTTGATGGAAATGATTTGGAAATGGTTGATTTAACTTGTGAATATTCCTGGATAAAAGAAAGTAAAATTATGTTTTAAATCACCAGTTTTACGATTCACGCTAGACTCGGCAGGGCCGGGGTGCTAGTTGAGTTTTCTTGCTACTTGAGATGATTTTAGCCTCGGTCGGACCGAGCACCTGAGATGACTTTTTACTGTTTAGACCCGGTTATGCCCGGGCACCCTTGGAGGGGTTTTTGAGACATTTTCCTACTACTTTAGTCCTGGACAGGTTCTGGGCATTGCATATTCGAGACTGGGTCTCTATCTTGATACCGGACTTGCTTCCGGACGACACGTTCTGATACTGAGTTTTAGTATGGGGTCTGGGACCTCCATGGACCTGGCCATCCGGGCCAGGGGCTACGGGCTGCGTGTTTCGGAGGAGGGGTATACGGTGGAGTAGAGGTATATGGGCAGTGTCCTTCCATGGAACCTACCTGCTGGGC